>CAUYSK010004108.1:0-29016 GCA_963575035.1 Avahi laniger | reverse complement strand
AAAAAGAATCTCTTTTCAATAAATGGTGCTGGGAAAACTGGATAGCTACATGCAGAAGAATGAAACTGGATCCCCACCTCTCACAAAAATCAATTCAAGATGGATAACAGACTTAAACCTAAGGCATGAAACCTTAAGAAACCTAAAAGAAGATGTTGGGAAGACCCTTTCAGACATCGGCCTAGGCAAGGAATTCTTGAAGAAGAACCCCAAAGCAATCGCTGCAGCAATAAAAATAAATTAATGGGATCTGATCAAATTAAAAGCTTTTGCACTGCCAAGGAAACTATCATTAGAGCAAACAGCCCACAAAATGGGAGAAAATATTTGCTCTCTACACATCTGATAAAGGGCTGATAACCAGAATCTATCTAGAACTCAAAAAAATCAACAAGAAAAAATCAAAGAACCCCATCAACAAATGGGAAAGAGAAATGAACAGAAAGTTTACAAAAGAAGACAGAATAATGGCCAGCAAACATATAAAAAAATGCTCAACATCTCTAATCATTAGAGAAATGCAAATCAAAACCACAATGAGATATCACCTAACCCAGTGAGATTGGCCTCTATCAAAAAATCCCAAAACAACAAATGCTGGTGAGGATGTGGAGAGACAAGAACACTCTTACACTGCTGGTGGGACTGCAAGTTAGTGCAACTTCTGTGGAAAAGAATTTGGAGAGACCTCAAAGAGCTAAAAATAGAAATACCATTCGATCCAGCAATAGCACTATTAGGCATCTACCCAAAAGAGCAAAAGACATTCTATGATAAAGACATCTGCACCCGAATGTTTATGGCAGCACAATTTACTATTTCAAGGATGTGGAAACAACCCAAGTGCCCGTCAATTCATGAATGGATTATTAAAATTTGGTATATGTATACAATGGAGTATTACTCAATCATAAGAAACGATAGTGATCTAGAACCTCTTATACTTTCCCGGATTAAACTTAAGCCCATTATCCAAAGTGAGGCACCACAAGATTGGAAGAATGGGCTCCACTTGTACTAGCCATCAAATTGGTACTAACTGATTAACACTAGGATGCTCACATGGCAGAAATACTCTCCAGGGATTAGGGGCATGAGGGGGGTAAACCCACAACTAAAGGACATGGGGAGCACTGTAGGGGAGAAGGGCATGCCTTTAACCCTTGCTTGGGTGAGGCAAAGACATAAAGTGTAACCACAATGTGTGTACCCTCATAATACCCTGAAATAATAATAAAAAAAATAATAGATGGTAATCTAGAAAAGCAAATAAGGTCAATTTTTAAAATTTTAAGAGCTCTTATTAAAAACTTTATTTTCAAATAGATTCATATAGTAACAGCATACATTAGATGCCAATATTAAGACCATTTGTCTAATGTGAAGTAGGGAAGACATAGCAGAAAAGGCAATGAATCTGGCATGAGAATTCTCCAAATTCATATTATGGCTTCTGTCACTTATTAACTGCATGATGCTTGTCAGGTCAAAAGGTCTTAGAGCCTCAGTTTCCTAAGCTGTAGAAAGGAGGTAACACTTTCTCCCATACAAACATGTAAGGAAGAACAGATAACATTTGTAAAAATTGCTTTGCAGAGAGAGTTCTGACATAAACCATTAAAAAAAAAATCACAGAAAAACTATGAAATGAATAATAAAAATTTGAGTTTAGAATCTTCCTTTACAATACAACAAAGTTTAACACGTACAAAGGACAGGGCTCAGAGTTCACCTGTGAACTCAAATTTACTTTCAAGTTATGAGAGAATAAATACAATGAGTGTATATTAATTAAGTGCTTATTGTCCTACTGGGTGTTTTCACACATATTTTACTTAATCCTAACAACCCTAGGATGTAAAATTTTATCGACACCATACAGATAAGATTCAGTCTCAGAAGTGTCTTGGCCAGTACTGTGCAGTCTGTATTTGAATCCAATATTAGACTTCCAGTTCAGTGGTTTATTTCTTAAATAAACCACTTAATAAAGTTGTGATTCTTTAATATGTGGGAAATTTCCAAAAATTCTAATCGTTAGTCAATGTAATATTTATTTGGTATTAGCTAAAAACATCCTTCAAAAAAACTTTACACAATTATATAAAGCTATTTTTTCAGAACTATTTAACATAGGTTATCTTAATATTTAGTTCAACCTAGGCTTGTCCCAAAAAGAATTTAAGGAAGCATTTTTTTATCTAAAAATCTTACTTGGCATTACGCTGTTTGTATGGATGCAGAAATTCCTGGAGTGCTTACATTAAAAAAAATTTACAGTACAAACATGATACAGTATGGAAAAATCCAACATTTTTACAAATCTAGGCTAAAATAAACAGTTCTACCCCTTCTAGATGTTTAAAATATATTTGAATATTTTCATTTTTAAGAGGGTCTACAAAACACATTTCAATGTTATAGCATGTTTTCGAGAAAAATATACTTGAAGTGGTATTTGTAAGATTTATGGTTGCTAGATTATTGGTATTACAAATCGTTAAGGTTTGAAAGTCCAGTAGACTCCTGTCTCTTGTATTAATTGTCCGGGGATAATATATATTTACATTATGTTCTTATATTACAAGTACCACATAAACAGATCATCTCTAAGGTATTTTATTTCATGAGCCCTTAAATTAATCAAAACACAAGTGTTTTAATAATCAGATAAATGAATTCTTTCTCATTAATTCAATGGTACCTTGCAAGGCTTCTCACAGATTCTTTTATGAACAATTTAATATTTAGAAAATGAAGTTTATATTGCAACTCACCACTGGATCTGTAGGATGAAAAATATTTAGTAACCGGTTACAAATCTCTCTAGGCAAAATATGGTCTTGACTTCCAGTGTTTCCTGGGCGGATGCCACGCAATGCCAAAAAAACTGCCAGTGGGGATCCCATACAGAAGAAATTCTCAACCTAAAATGATAACAAAGTCTTCCTAAATTTAAAAAATGGCGAAGTGTTAATTTTTCAGCTGAATTTGGGCATAATGTAATAGTAAAATACAAATAATAAAATTATTTTTAAGTGTATTTGTGTTTTTTAAATGAGCTTTGTCCAGATGGTATCTGCATTATTTGTTAATTACATGCCAATCATTAACCATTCCAGAATAATCTATTTCCAGGAACAATTTCATTATCTTTAAATCTAATAGGAGTTGAAGGATGACAAGAAGAGGAGGATAAGGATCATTTCATTGTGTGTTTCCATACACTAATCAAAGATTTACTGAGCTACTACTTTGTGTGAAGTAACATGCTAGGTGCTGTGATGGATACAAAGACCGGTAAGGCAGAGCTTCTGCATGCAGTTTACAGTCCTGTGGGGGAGGCAGAATGAAGTAAGTGCACAACAGAGGGAAAGAGAGCCAGAAGAGAGAGAAGAAAAGAATAATTGATTCCAACTCTGAGGGCTTTACAGAGGAGGTAGTATTTGCATTGGCCAGTAAAAAATGTAAAGGATTTTCATAGTTGAGTTTAGGACATTGAGGCCAGAAAGAATGACATTCCAGACTGACAGAACCATGTGAATTAAAGTCAAGGCAGAAAAGAAGCTGGCTTGTTTCTGAGAATAGAAATAGTCTGATACAGCTGCAAAACTGGGTGTGGAGAAAAGGTAGCTTAGAATGATAATATTCAAAACCTTGATTGTTTGCCTAAGGAAGTTGGACTTATCTCATGCAGTGAAGGAGGACGGGATTTGCCCCATATTTTATAAGTTAAACCTGGGAGTAGTGTGTGGATGAACTAGAAAATTAACAGACTGGTGACCTGGAGACAAGTTAGGAATCTATTGAAAGAATTCAGGCAAGAAATAATCTAAGAAATAATCTGAACGAGGCAGGACAAACCGTTTCATTCAGAAATGGAAAGGTGAGAGGGCAGGGTGGAATCAACGTGCCTGGGTGGAGGTGGGGAGGAGGAACGTGTCAGAGACAGTTCAGAGGATGAGGGTCTGGCTGGCTGGGAGGGTGGTGAGTGGCTCCACTAATTGTAATATTCTGTTTTTTGTTCATCATAAGTGTGAGGTATCTGTGACATGTAGCATGCAGTTGAGAATTTAGGGCAAGAGATCAGAACTGGATATGTCATCATCTAAATCTATATGTTACCATCATAGACGTGACATGTAAAACCAAGAGAGTAAGTAAGTTTGCCTAGGAAGTGCACAGAATAAAAGGAGGGCTTTATATAGAACTATGAGGAAGGTCTACATTTAATTAGCAGGTAAAACAAGTAGGGCTACAGAAAGGAAAGTGAAAGGAGAAACAACCCAGATAAAGCAGCATCATGGAAGTCAAGGGAGCAGGATGGCTTCAAAATGGAAAAACAGGGTGGTCAACAGCATCGCACTATATACAGAACACCCTGTCCTCCTAAATCTACCCTACCTCTCCTATGTCCCATCTTGATGAATGAGACCCCAAATTAATCTTTCCCTCTCATCCCCAACATCCAATAAATCAACCTAACAAATTCTAACATTTCATCACCTGTCCCCTGGACTAAATTGTACGAGTGTTCCTGCCTCCAATTTTATATACCTTTAATCCCTCCCCACGGTGCCTCTAGAGTGATTTCTCTTTCTTTTTCAAAATGAAAAAATACATGTGGATGAACATACATTTTGAAATGGTACCTTTATGTTAAAGAAGGTTTGAAAATAACTTTTTTTAAAGGATTGGGTGACTTACGTGCTTGAAGGCTGAGGAAAATGAACTTGTATCAATAAAAATTAAAAACATGGGTGGGTGTGGTGGCTCACACCTGTAATCCTAGCACTCTGGGAGGCCAAGGTGGGAGGATCACTCAAGGTCAGGAGTTCGAGACCAGCCTGAGCAAGAGCGAGACCCCGTCTCTACTAAAACTAGAAAAAATTAGCTGGACAACTAAAAATATATAGAAAAAATTAGCTGGGCATGGTGGCGCATGCCTGTAGTCTTAGCTACTCGGGAGGCTGAGGCAGGAGGATCGCCTGAGCCCAGCAGTTTGAGGCTGCTGTGAGCTAGGCTGACGCCACAGTGCTCTAGCCTGGGCAACAGAGTGAGACTCTGTCTCAAAAAAAAAAAAAAAATTAAAAATATAAGAAAGCCTCTTAAATGCTTGACACATGAAAATACTGATTTCTGAAAGGAGTAAGGTCAGTTCTTCTGTAAAGTGAGAAAAGAAAAAGGAATAGAGGAAGATACAAAAATAATTGAGATAGAGGAGAAATCTATGTAAATTCTTTCTGCTTGATACACAAGCTTGTGTGCATGCAGGTGTGCACACACACACACACACTCTATCTAGAAAAATGCTCTATGCATTGGTCGGGCACTCTGTAAATGTTTGCTAAATTGTTATATCCATGGAATAAACAACTTTTCTTTCTTTATGATGAGACTGTAGTTTGACAGAAAAACACACAAAGGAATTATTCTCTTTCAGAAAAGGGTAATGACTACTTCAGTGATATCTATATCCATCAAAGAATTTTATTTATTTCCTTTTTTTTTTAGTGATAGGGTCTTGTTCTGTTGCGCAGGCCCAACATTGGTCACTGTAACCTTGAAATCCTGGGCTCAAGCGATCCTCCTGCCACCTCGGCCTCCGAGTAGCATACCTGGGACTAGAGTGCACCACCATGCCTGGCTAATCTTTTAAAAAATTTTTTGTGGTGACAGGGGTCTTTCTATATTACCCATGCTTACATTAAAGAATTTTAAAGGTTAAAAAAAGTATTTTAGATATTTAGGCTAATCTTCTTGTTTAGAGATGAGTAAACAGATGAATTCAGATATGTTAAATGACTTGGCTAATGTCACATAACTAGTTAGTGGCAAAGCCTCATAATCAGAACAAAAATTTCTCATACTCCACACCAATGTTTGTCAATATTCTTCTTTTTCTTAAGATTAATGGCCAACCTCTATATTCTGAAAAGATACATAATTATAGTATAAGTAGTTCTAGTAATGTAATATTAAATTTTGAGATCCTAATATACTTAGCTGATCATACCCAACTCTCCAGTAAAAAACCCATAACATGAAATGGAAGAGTTTATCTTTTTCTACCAGATCAATTCTATACATTTAGCATTAATTAAATGATAATGATGGTAGAGACGGAACTCAAATTCCAGGTTGGAATGACTCCAAAGATCACACTCTTATGGATTTTAAATGTATGTTATAGCTTACCATATGGTTATTAATGTATAAGTTTTTTGGAAAAAACTTTATAAGTCATATAGATTCAATTAAAAAAAACTCTCTTCCTGTTTTAAAAAAATTTCTGCATCATTCCACATTTTAACCTGTGTGTTAAGTTCTTATGATAAAAGAAACACATTTCAAGAAGAAGTTATATAGCAGACATGAACATATATATATGCAAAAGGAAACTGGTATTAGGAAACTTATGACACCCCCCCCATCTAACACTGCAAACAGGTTATTTGTTATTCAGCTAAAGGGTGTGTCCTTTCCAACAGCCTAGTCAACACTGACATCTCTCTGCCACCTTACATCTTCCTAAACCACTACTTTCAACAGGTCATTCCGACACTCAAAAACACTGAAAAGTTTCTTACTGCCTGTATCAAATATATTACAGCTATTCCTACTCTCCCATGGCCCCCTTGCCCTGAGTCCATTTAGCCAAACTGGTTTATTCTCTCCACTCCAAACCAACCCTGTGCACCCCTGTCTTGTGTTCTTGTCATACACTTTTCATTGAAATGCCAGCTGTCCATCCCTGGAACCACTGCTGATATACTTCCTCTTATTTTTTCTCACCACTAACCAACTAGGTGGTCACGAAAGTTTGTTAATTCCAAATAGTAACTATTTCCCAGATCTGTTTCTATTTTTCTTTTCCACTACTCCAGATTATTTGGTGTTTTTTGAGGGCCTAAGAAGTTACATCCCTCCATGCCTTTATGCTGTGCCTTTTACACAGAATAGCATTTCTCCTTTCTTCAACTTGGCAATATCTAATTCACTGAGATCAAGTAAAAATATCATTTCTTAGTAAACCTTTAGCAGGCAAAAGTAAAATCTCCTTCTCTCGTGCGTATATCGTCTATATATTGCTAATAGCACCAATAATACCGAGTATTCCTGAGGGCTGGAGAACTGTCATATCCATTATTTTCTTTGTAGAACCCAGACTAACAGTGTCCAACACATAGTATATGTTAAATAAATACTCATTTGAAAGAACAATAAACTTTTATTTGAATCCTAAAGGCATGTTTCAAATGATGTTTAAAAAGAATACTGAGATAAATAATGAAAAACTCATTGCTCTTTTCTTACCTTAAATTTTTTTTTTTGAGACAGAGTCTTGTGCTCTGTCACCCTGGCTAGCGTGCAGTGGCATCATTATAGCTCATTGCAACTTCAAGCTCCTAGGCTCAAGCCTAGGATTCTTCTGCCTCAGCCTCTCAAGTAGCTGGGACTACAGGCATGGGCCACAACACCTGGATGATTCTTCTATTTTTAGTAGAGATGGGGTCTTGCTCTTTTTCAGGCTGGTCTTGAACTCCTGGCTTCAAGCAATCCTCCCTCCTTGCCTCCCAGGGTGCTGCGATTACAGGCATGAGCCACTGTGCCCGGCCTCTTACCTTAAATTTTAAGGCAGGTGCTTGTGTCATAGATGATGCCTTCAATCCATGTAGCCGTTCTTCTATTTCCTTCAGCCTAGGAAGGGGTATGAGATTATAGACACGTATTTATAATGTCATAAATATTAGATGCTTACTAGTTTACTGAAGTGTCAAGAAGTAATGATGAGCCATTATCCATGCCTTGCATTAATCTCTGTTGACACTATTTAAATAAATGCATTTGCTATAGTATAGAAAGTCTATAAAAATCCATAAAACAATTAGTAATAGTAAAAGTACCCCTAATCCTCATGATATCTACTGTTAATAGCTTTTTTAGAAGTAAAATGTGAAGCATAGACAAACATATATACACTTTTAAAAAAACTACACCAAATAGTTAATACCATATACGTTATTCTATGTCTATCTCTTTCTATAGTTAGTAAAGAATCTTAGAGATCTTTTCATTTCATTGTCTCCTGACCTACTTCAATTTTTATAACAACTGTAAAACTGACTATCATACAGATGAACGACAGTTTAACCCTTTTTTGCGGATGAACATTTGGGTTATTTCATCTTTTTCCATTAAAATATTCCATATCTACTTACATTTAATAAACTATTCAGCTAAGTTTTTTTAAAAAAGCTATAGTTCATTTTCTAAGACTATTTAAAAAAAAGTTTTACTAGATTTATTCATCTAAAATGTTTCTCCCTTCAACCCCCCACTGCTAAATTTGACTAGCTTTAAAAAAAATAAAAAAATAAAAAAATATTAAATAAAATGCTTCTCCCAGGCTTTGTCAAACATGACATTTTCTTTCAAAACTATCAATTATTTTGACACTGTAATATTTATTTAACTAGTCTACGGTACTTAGTAAAATTCTAAATGAAATCCTTAGATGAGTTCTATTAGATTAAAACAAAACCAAGGCTTCCTGAGTAAAAATTTTAATCAATTAACTTGGCTATTTTTATATAATGCTAAACTATCAAAATGAATGATTTTTCACTGTTCTATTGGAATGGATCAGATGAATGAGTATCATTAAGAAGACAATGAAGATAAGGCATATAACTATAGATGAAGATAGGAAGGTAGTAAAGAATTAAAAGATGGTATCAGGAAGGCCATAAATAATCAAGTGATTATAAAATCTGTTTATAATTATATAACATGTAATTATGTTCATATATGACATGTAAAAAATACATTTGCCAAGAAAAACAAAGAGGGTTTTAAATTATTTTCAGAATAATAATAAGAAAGGTAGAGATCCACTTTTAAAGATCAGTAAAACTAGAAAGTATTATAAACTGGTAAACATTTTCAATAAGAATTCTATATAGTGACTCAGCTTGGAATAAGTTTTAGATTTCAATCCTAACAAATTGTGAAGAAAAGACAGAAGGAAAAAAAGGAGAATACAAAACAATTTATTTAACACTACAGGAAAATGCATGTAATTAGCATGAAAATTAACAAATAGACTCTAGCTTGATTAGGCATACTATCTAGTAACTTTGTATCCTGAACAATGTATTTTTTCTTTATCATGAAAATCTTAATATCTTTTCTCCTAAAAGATCCAATAATTCCATATAGACATTTAAAATTCTCTCAAAAGGCTCGATGTTTTACCGTTGTTTTGTTATATAGAGTTCATCCAGAAGATGTCGTTCTTCATAGCTCATCCATCGTTCATCAGGCAACTCTTCTTCCTTCTGCAGCAACTGTTCATAGAGTCGAACTGGATTCCAGCCAGTCATTATGTCATAAGTAATTACACATCCCAAGGAATGTGACACTATCGAGACTTTACCCCCTTTTTCTTCAAAGTTTGGATTCCGAGAACAGAAAAGGGAATATAATCGATTCAGCTCTTGCTGAAGGCCTTTAACTAGCTGTTTGAAATAAGAAAATGTTATCATATTAGAGTTATCATTGACTGCTATAAACTTCATTTCCAAACGCCAATATATTAAGGAAAAAAATATACATTATTGACCTGTTATTAAAATTAACACCTGTACCTGTTATACCTGTTATTAAAATTACCTGTTATTACCTGTTATTAAATACACCTGTTATTAAAATTAACACAAGTACTTCAAAACCTTGCAAGAATGAAGTACTGAAGTACATATATTTTAATGTATATCATCACTAAAGAATATAGGCAGATATTACCCACATAGATTCTTACCTAGTCCTTAAACCAACTGTATGAGCTAGCAATTCCACAAATTTAAAAAAAAAAGTTCCATGCTGATTCCAGTAAGATAACCAAAGACCCTTAGAATTTCTTCACTGTAACTTAGCCATATGCAATTCTAAATTTTGTACCTTGTAGTTTTTAGTCATAGTAAATTTTAGAAAAAGGATATCAGAGTTTATGTATGCATTTAGATAGAGTAACATAATGAAAGGCTATTGTATGACTGAAAAAAAAGCTGACATTGATCTACTTGATATTTCTAAATTCCCATTAAGTTAGCAATATAGATATGAGTAAAAAGTTATTTTCTATGACTGGAAAGCAGGGCCTTTTTATGTTCAGAGGTTAATATGTGGGAAGTGTCTTGGTAATTTTCTTTATAAAACTGCTTTCTTTGAAAGTAACCTCTAACAAATATTACTGAAATATCCCATAATGTCAGAAGCATAAGGTTCTTTTTTTACTCAAACTCATACTAGGCCCTCACCTGAGTTTTAAGGCAGTCCTCTCTTGTTCCTACCATTGCCTACTTCTACATTTGATCGTAAGTTTCCTCCTTGATCAATTTCTCATTTCAATACTTCTTAATATGCCAGCTGCTACTGTGACATACGAATATTAGTTATTTGCTGCTTCAGTTTTCAATCTTATTATATCTCAAGAGAAAAACTAGCTTCCATCAACTTTTAGTAAACATTCTTTACCTGCTGACATAAACTAAAAATCATTTGAGCACTTTATGATTGGCAGGGTCAGTAGTAACATAAAAAAGGGCATAATATTCTCTTTGTTGACATCTCAGAGTTCTATAACGCAATACTGAGGTCTAGTTAAAAGCTTTGAAACTGTGTATCATGTCCTATGAAATATATTCAGCCAATGAAGGAAGAAAATGATAAGACCAGTTCATAACATGTGGAAGGATAATAAACTGCCTTTCCTCTGGGGAGGAATGCAAAAGTTTTAATTAGTCATTTTATTTTTGTCCCTCCCGGAAAATAAAAAGAATTCCACGTATTAGTGCAGTAGTTCTCCAACTTTCAACATGCATCAGAATCACCTGGAGGACTTGTTGAATACAGATTGCACCATCTCAGAGTTTTTGATTCAGAAATTCTGACCGGGCCTGGGAATTTGCATTTCTAATAAGTTCCCAGAAGATGCTAATGCTGCTGGCTTGGGGACTACATCTTAGGAACTACTGATTTAGTGGCAAATGTACATAAAAACCTTCCAAGACATGAGTTATAGGTAAAACTCTAGTTAATACTGCTTGCTTGCTTGCTTGCTTTATTTATTTATTTGTTTGTTTGTTTGTTTGACAAGAGTCTCGCTTTGTTGCCCAGGCTAGAGTGAGTGCCATGGCATCAGCCTAGCTCATAGCAACCTGAAACTCCTGGGCTCAAGCGATCCTCCTGCCTCAGCCTCCGAGTAGCTGGGACTACAGGCATGTGCCACCATGCCTGGCTAATTTTTCTATATATTTTTAATTGTCCAGCTAATTTCTTTCTATTTTTAGTAGAGACGGGGTCTCGCTCTTGCTCAGGCTGGTCTCGAACTCCCGAGCTCAAACAATCCACCCGCCTCGGCCTCCCAGAGTGCTAGGATTACAGGCATGAGCCACTGCGCCTGGCCAAATATAGTTTAAAGAGTATGCAATATGATATGGTATTCCATGGCTCTGTTCAAAGGGAACTATAATGTAATGCTTTGAATTTGGCTTTGATAAGAATATTAGGTAATCCTTAAAATTTATAATTTTCCTGATTTATTTACAAGAAGGAGGTAGGGAAAAAGTTAATACTTAGATAAATTAAATTCCTTTAAGAACACTTCTTAACAGTTTTTACTTTTGAAGGCCTTGATTTTAGACTCATACCATGTAAATCTAGAAGCACTAAAAGGTACATACTTCAGTACTCTGACAAAAAGTACCCAATCTTTTTGTTTTTAAAAAATTCCAGCCCATCCCCTAAATTAAAATTTAAAAAAAGGAAAGCACACTACCAGTGATTAACCTATTTCATATTCAATATTTTTCTTTCTTTTTTGAGACAGAGTCTCACTCTGCTACCCAGGCTAGAGTGCAGTGGCATCATCATAGCTCACTGCAACCTCAAACTCCTGGGCTCAAGCCATTCTCCTTAGCCTTCCGAGTAGCTAGGACTACAGGTGCGTGCCACCATGCCCGGCTAATTTTTCTATTTTTAATAGAGATGGGGTCTTGCTCTTGCTCAGGCTGGTCTCAAACTTCAGAGCTCAAGCAATTCTCCCACCTCAGCCTCCCAGAGTGCTAGGATTACAGGCATGAGCCACCGCATCCAACCATATTCAAAAATTTAAAGCATTTCTCACCATACCAAATACTTCATTAGTCTGGCAATCATATATGTATAACAAACCAAGGGTAAATATCTGAGGCAGAGAAAGTCTATTTGATACTAAAATATTTCACCATGGAATGGAGCATAGCGTTGATAGTTTCTGAAGATGTGACGATTTCATGTTTTAATAATTATACACTTAACCAGAAATGGCCTTTGTATTTCCTTATTAGAACATATCTACATAGCATTTTCTATCTTTGCCTATTTCTTATACATACATATAGGAACATTTGTGGTAGGACATTATGATTTTTGAAAGCCAACTTTTTAAATAGCTTTGTACTACCTTTACATGCTTCTATAACTCACTCAGTAGCAAAAGGAGAAATTCACCTCTATGTTATATCCAAAAAGTTTATTAGGATTTTTTTTTCCCTTTTTCTTTCTCCTTTCCGATCCAATTATATTCTCCTAGCTAGGATCTCTTTGTGACCAAGGATATTGATTTGGGACATCTGAGCCAAGATTAATAACACAAGCTATGATACTAACTTTATTAGCTCTATGTTATTATCTAATCAAGTCAGTAAACCTGTTACAGAGTAAGCATTGGATGGCTTTCAAAAGCTTAAAACAGTTTCTAATTCTCATAACCACTGCTCAAGAGTTAAAATTTATGACAAAAATGAACTCAAGGAGAAAAATCCCAGCAGTTTCAAGAGTGAATCCAAACACACAAAATATGGCTGAGGAATATAATTAGACCTTTGTTCTTTCTGCTTTAAGAAATTTTAATGAGAAAAAGTAATTTTAGAGAGTTTTAGCCATATACATCAATTAAATAATTTTCAAATAGTAATGACAAGACACGGCCATGACAATTTTCTTTATAATTCATTTTTCAAAAGCCACTGAAAAGAGAGTTCAGATGTATACGAGATGCACAGGTCCCTCTGGATTTCCTGTTACTTTATGTAGGGTTGAAGTAAGGGCCAAAGGCTCTCTAATGATCTCTTGACAGTCTGGAATTAATTTTTTCTGGTTGATTTTTTCTAATTGGTCCTCAGGAAGTATAATATAACCTGAGAAGTACTGACTGACACACACAACTTTTTCCTTAACCAGGGTTTTTCAGTGATTATTATCAAATCACTAATTAGGGTCCTCCCATGAGCATGTCAGAATCTCAGAGCTAAAAAGGACCTCAGAGATGATCTAATTAACTGCTGTGAAGCTAGTAGTCCCTTCAGTAGCATCCCCGTAAGTGGTCACTCAGCATCTACCTCAGTGAGTATCTCCATTTTAAAGTGTTCACTTCTATTTTTTAAGACAGCTTTGTTATTACAAAGTTATTCTTTATAGTAAACAAACGCGTTCCTTCCCATATTTTCTATTCACTGATATTTACTTCCTAGACTTAACAAAGTCAGTCTGTTTTTTTAAAAACATGGTAGCACTTGAAATACATAAAAACAAATATATACATAATCACAACTTGAACGTCTAAGCACCACAAATTGTACTGGGAATTTTATACACATTACATCTTTAACCCTCATGACAACCTTTATTAGGTGTTTTATCCTCATTTTATAAGTAAAAAAGCTAAGAAAGTGAGGAATTTGATCGATGGTCACATAGCTGGTTAAGTAGCAGGTTTTGAAACTGCATCTATGTGACTCCAAAGGCTCAGAGAGGAGGAAGAAAAAAGGCTCTTTCAAATACCTGTCAAATAAACTGAAGTTCATTCACCAGGCATGACTTACTCCTAATCATTACTTATCCAAGGAAAGATATACTTTAAAATAATTTATTCCAGAATACTGCCTAATACCAAACTCACATTATATAGATTTTAATTTGAAGAATCAATTTTCTTTAAAAAATAAGAAGGATTTTTGCCCACCTCTCACTTAGGAAGCACACCTTTTGTTTTTCACAATGCCTCAAGCAGTGTTTCCCAAAATTCCCCGATGGCGTTGCCTGGGAGAACTATTAAAAATACAAACTCACAGGCTCCATCTCAGACCCACTGAATCAGAATCTCCAGGGCGACGGACCTGAGAAATTTATTTTTTTCTCATTTCCTTTTCTTAATTTTTTATTTGAAAAAAAATTTCAAATTTATAAAATGTTGCAAAATAAAAATAGTACAAAGATCATCCATACATCCTTTATTCAGATCCACCTATTGTTAGCATTTTATCCCATTTGCTTTATTATTTGTTCTCTCTGCTCCTGTAACACACACACACACGTGCACACCCTTCACCAACCTTTTGGGGAATCACTTAAGGATTTATTACATATACCATGGTCTTTTATCCCTAAATATCTCATTGCATATTTTCTAAAACTAGGAATATTCTCTTCTAAAATCACAGTTATCAACTTCATAAATTTATTTTGATACAATATTTCATCTAATATACCATCCACGTTTCCACTCAAGTCAGCTGATCCAATAATGTCCTTTTTACTGTAGTTTCTTCCATCCAGTACAGGATACAGTCTAGGATGAGATATTACATTTAGCTATCAGGTGTCTTTAGCTTCCTTTAATCTGGAACATTTTCCACAGCCATTCTTATTTTTAAAGAATACAGTCCTATTCCTACTTTTTTATTACAATGTCTTCATTTTGTGCCTCACGTTTCCTTATAATTAGAATACTGCACAGATGATGCTGTGTCCTCCTCTGGGTATCACATCTGGAAGCACCTAATGCCCATCTGTCTCTCAGGAACACCCAGTTTAGGTATTGTCTGATTTCTCCAGTGTATAATGACTGTTTCTCCTTTTAACACTAATATGTGGTGTGTGGGGATATACTTTAAGATTATGCAAATATTCTGCTCATCAAAATATTGCTTTCAACTTCGTATCCATTGATGATTGGTGCCGAGTCTTCTCTTATCTGATCCTACCATGACAGTTGCAAAATGATGATTTTTCTTTTATCTTTTTAAAATTTTTTTTTTTTTAATTAGAGACGGAGTCTCGTTCTTGCTCAGGCTGGTCTGGAACTCCTGAGCTCAAACGTTCCACCTGCCTCGGCCTCCCAGAGTGCTAGGATTACAGGAGTGAGTCACCACGCTCGGCCTGCAAAATGATGATTTTCCAACTCCAGGATTCCTTCTACCATTCAGCCTTCAGCATTCCACTATAAGCAAGGGACCTCCCTTCTCCCACATGTATTTGTATATTTATAATGAATGTAGGCTTATGATTTTTTTTTTTTTTGAAACAGAGTCTCGCTCTGTTGCCTATGCTCGAGTGCCGTGGCATCAGTCTAGTTCACAGCAACCTCAAACTCGAAGGCTCAAGCAATCCTACTGCCTCAGCCTCCCGAGTAGCTGGGACTAAGGCATGCACCACCATCCCAGCTAATTTCCTTCTATTTTCGGTAGAGACGGGGTCTTGCTCTTGCTCAGGCTGGTCTCGAACTCCTGACCTCGAGTGATCCTCCCGTCGTGGACTCCCAGAGTGCTAGTATTACAGGCATAAGCCACCATGCCCGGCCGGTTTATGATTTTTTAATGATTTAGTTCCTTATTATATTCTTAATATAATTCCATATTGAAAGTACTAATAAATCCTTACAATAAGTGGTAGTAATTACTTAATTATTTTGATGCCCAAATTGTTCCAGATTGGGCCAGTGAAAGCTGCTCCATTAATCTGGCTCCTGGGTTGTGACCTGCCCCATGATTCTTTTGAATCACCCTCTATCATGATAACTTGTCTAATCCCAGAGTCAGCCATTTCCCCAAGGAGCCCTAGTTTTTCTTAGTGGGAAATAATAACACTAAGGGCAAAGATCTGGGTGCCAGGTGTGCTCCCGATGACTGGGGTGTCTTTGCTTCTTGGCCATTTCAGTGGACAAAGTCAGGAAATGTATACATGTATAGGCACACTGTGCTTCACTACATTGTGCTTCACAGATAATGCAAATTATTATTATTTTTTACAAATTAAAAGTTGTGGTAACCCTGTGTTGAACAAGTCTATTGGCATCATTTTTCTAACAGCATGTGCTTACTTTGTATCTCTGTGCCAGCTTTTAGCAATATTTTTTAATTAAAGTATATACGTTTTTTAGACATAATGCTATTGCACACTTAATAGACTATAGTATAGCGTAAATACAACTTTTATATGCACTGAGAAACCAAAAAATTTGTATGATTTGCTTATTGTGGTACTTTATTGCGATGGTCTGGAACCAAACCCAAAGTACGCCTGTGTATACAATATTCACCTACATACAAAAATAATACCTAGACACACACATTTTAGAAATTCTGAGTTCACAATGGTACTCTCAATTCCAGTCCTCCCCACAGGGTTCCTTTTTGCCTGTATTTTTAATGAGTACCCCAAGTGATTGTTTTAACCAGTGATGCTTGGGAAACACTGCTAAAGTCTACTGATAAATCTCAGTCACAAGTTTCAGTGCTTTCCAGACAAACTAATTCAAAGGGCTGTGTGTTCTCTTTGTATCTCATTTGTCCTAGCCATGGATTCCCTCTTCCTATTGAATACCTGTTTACTCAACTGCATTTTGAGGATAATTATCTTTACAGATACAAGAGCAAAACAGAAAGTGACTCCTTTCTGACTCATCAATGACCAGAGCTTTGAGTTATGCTCTTAGGGATACCACCGACCATATATAAGAAAGAGTGTGTGTGTGTCTGTGTGTGTGTACGTGTGTACATGTGCATGCGCATGTATGGTAACATGCTCTCAGCCATCCTCCCCCCTCCACTGGTTTCATTTGCAATATTATTGTATACTCTGTGCTATACAGCTCTAGAAGGAAATCTTAGACATGCCTAAAACTTAGTAAGTGTAATTTATTATTTTTTTATGTTCTATTGTCCTTCCTCACAAAAAATTCTGGTTTCGCTTCCTCCATTTCTCGTTATTATCAGAACCATCTACCAGTTGCCTAAGCTAGAAATAGTAACAGTCATCCTTGTCTTTTCCCTTACCGTATCACTCATAACAAATCATTTTAAGACCTTTTAATTTGACCTCATACTTACATTTTGAATCCATTCCTTCCCTTTATTCTTACAGACACTATTTTCGGTTAGGCCATTGTTAACTCTTGCTTGAATTTATGAAGATAGAAATAGGGTGTGTGATAGAACTATTTTTTCCTACTTCCCTCCTCTCAAGAAAATTAAAATATTTGGGAGGAACACTATCTGTCTTTGCTAAATCCAAGTCAATTTATTAGCTTATAAAAATGAAAATGTGTCAAAAAGTGCTCAGAAAATACTTAGCAAATTAAACTTAAAAGTTAATTTAACACATATAAAAACAAACTTGCTAACTTTGAAACGCTTTACATATTTATTATAAAGATAGTTATAGGTTACTGAACTTCAAGAAATCTATGATCTTTACTTAGAAAGCACATACATTAAACCCTATTGCTTGGCTCCATTCCATACTTAGTTTTTCAAAGCTTAGTCAGTAATATTTTTAGATTAAAAAAAATTGCTGCAAGAAAGCTCCCACAGAAAACATCAAACCCTTCCTTATGAAAGCAGAGGTGTCTACAGGCAGCAATGCACCTGCTTCATCACTGGAGAATTTTACTCAGGATTCGGAAACTAAAATGATTTGATATTATGGTACCTGTAATAACAGTTAATTCTTGTCTGCTGTGTGCCACATGTTAGTATAAGCATTATCTCAACTAATCTTTCAAGAATGCTATGAAGTAGCTACTGTTAGAATATCCACTTTGCAGATGGAGAAGCCATATAAAAATTAAGTGTTGCAGTGGGAATGGAATTGGGCTGTCTGTCTCCAAAGCCCATATACAATTTGCAAAAAATACTTCGGAATGATTTTTAGAAAAAAAAATTGGAGCCATATATGATTAAGGAGAAATATAAAAATATAATTTATTTAAATATTATAACAATAACCCTAAACACTTTTTTTTCCAGGGGGAAAAAATAATTTCAAAAATTTCCATGTACTTCTTTCTCAGACACTACATTTCACAAATGTGTGCTTTTGCACTGTAAAGTTTTAAACTTCCTGGAAGGCAGGGACTCATATCCTTGTACAGTATCTTATACATAGTAAGTTCTCAATAAACACATTTTCTTTTTTTTTTTTATTTCAGCATATTATGGGGATACAGATGTTTAGGTTATGTATGTTGCCCTTGCCCCCTCTTCCTCCCCAATAAATTTTCAATAAACATGTAGATAATCTCCTTAGTTCAAAACGCCTTTAACCAGCTGATTCAGGATACACATCAAATCTTACCTGGCATTCCTGATAAAGAAATTTTACCAAAGCAACTGATTTTACTTTCAAACACCTGTACTGATTTTCCCTGTCCTCTTAATAACAAGCGGTAACAGTTTACAGCAAACTGACCCCATGTTAACCAGTGTTTGGTGCAGAGCAGGTTGGTGTTTACTAAATGTTTACTGATTAAATTAAAAGCCTAGGAAAGTAAGAATAACCAGCCAATAATACTGTGAACACAGAAGAAAGGAGTGGTAAACAGTGCAAGCTGTGAAGCTATGTATCACTTGCGTTCAAGTCCTGGCTCTGCCACTTACTTGGGTGGGATATTTTGGGCAAGACCCTTAACCTCTCTGCATCAGTTTCCTCATCCTTCAAATGAAGATACTAATCATATCTACTTCATCGGGTTTTTATAAAGATTAAACAAGTTAGTACATGTTAAGCAATTAACAAATCTTAATTATTCCTATGAAATAAAATTCCCTTCCCTCTTACCAATAAAGTGACACAATGCATTTGGTGGAGATTCTCTCATTCCACTGAATAAACCTTCATCTCTCACCCCTTCTGTGTTATCTTTGTGATGCATCAGCAACACTACCATTTGAGAACTATATGAATCCATTACAGAAGTTAGGCAATAAAAGTAAGTCTACTATATATAAAAAAATTAAAGGAAAAACTCTTTTGTGAGGGCAACAATCACAGGTGTAATTAATCAGATTTATGAAAACTAATGTTTCTTAAAGAGCTATTTTCTAACCAATTCCCCATCCCTGAGAGTATCCATTTTACTAAGGGTCCCACTGTCTAAGGACTATCAAATTCACTATTAAATACAAGCTATTTACAGATTAATGAATTCCTATAATTTCTCATTTGCTTTTATTTTATTTTATTGAGACAGGGTCTTGCTCTGTCACCCTGGGCTGAAGTGCAGTGGCAAGATCATAGCTCACTGCAGCCTCAAACTTTTGGGCTCAAGATCCTCCTGCTTCAGCCTCCTGAGTAGCTAGGACTACAGGTGCATGCCACCATGTCCAGCTAATTTTTTAAAAAATTTATTTTGTACAGACAGAATCTTGCTATGTTGCCCAGGATGGCCTTGAACTGGCTTCAAGTGATCCCGTCTTGGCCTCCCAAAGTGCTGGGATTACAGGGTGAGTTACCATGCCTGGTTCTCATTGCTTTTTAAAAAAGAGCACAAGATGTTAAAGTTCAGGACAGTTATATTGTATCACTCTAAAAAATACCCAACAGCAATAAGATAATCACGACACTTACTTCATCTCTATAAAGTGGGCTAGTATAATACATTATGTCCATTGCACTGCTGTTCAACATATCCCTTAAACCTCGTACTTTGTCAGGAGTAATGGAATCAACAGTGTCTACAAAACAAAAAAAGCAAAACAACAACAACAAAATTAAAATCATAATAAAAGATCTGTTTTAGGGAAAAAATAATTGAAAAAAATTACATTGTCTGAAATAATAGCTCTTTAAGTTAACATTTAAATATTCAAGACCAGGTTTGGCTCTTATGGTCCTTCCTTTCTTGCAAAATATTGCAAGAAAAAAACAGTACAAAAGGGGACATGAAAAGAAAAGGAACACTAAAGGAAGAAGGCCTTTATTAAATCTATAAAGCCTCATCCTTTTTTATATGTACTGGCTTTTGCATGACATTCAGGGGTACCCAGAGCAAAACTAGGCCATAGTTCCATACTGGAACAAGTTATCAAGGGACACAATCCAACTCTTTCTGTACCTCCTTTTCTGTTTCCTTTCAATTCTTTTTTGTTTTTTAAATATATGAAGCTTGGGCTTGGCAATACCCATGTGAAATGCCTGGAGCCACTGGTGGCAAACCAGCAACAATAACAAAAAAGTTCCCCACACTTGACATGTATGTATCTTTAGTGCACAAAAGATTCTATGGGTAAGAACAGTCAACCACAAATATGAACAAAGGCAAATTAGCAATGGGCCCCATCACTAAACAAGATAAAGTTGCTGTAATTTACTGCACTGAAAGAAAACGTATATAAATTGTGTTACAAAACAGTACAGCCTTTGATGAGTTACACCTAATGTTTGGAATTTCTACCTTGGAAAGATTATTCTATTAGATACAAAATAAAATTACTAGAGATGCAAAAAATTTTGTATTTCTTATAGAAGTACAAAGAAGTACTATACTTAGATGAATACTACTATTTGAAAGAACAAGCTGGGCCAGAGAAAGCTTATGATTTTAGTTAAGTACAATTTCTATTACCCTCTAGTTTTTCACTGCATTGGCTCTAGGTTATTTTATTTTTATTTATTTCCTACTTTAATACAATGTAGTAATAACTGAAAGGCAATGATAAGCAAAGGCTAAAAGTCTTTTCAAAGATGTAAAGGGAAATACTGTAACTTTTCATGGATGTACAATATATTTATACCCTGTGCCTATTTTTAAGTTGTAAAAGTGAAAGGTGTGACATACGTGTTGATTTAATGGATTTAGAAAAAAGTTTTTACTATGAAATACATGCACATACAGAAAAGGGTATATAATATATATAGGCAGCTGAAAAATAATTTATAAAAAGAAAAACATGTTCCTACCAGTTAGCTTAAGAATACTACCAGTATCTTATATCCCTAAGTAATCAGAGACCTCTCCCTCGCTGCTAGAAGTAACCAGCAATAAGTGTTTTATTAATTGTGATTTCTTTTTATTGATTTTACTATGTGTTCAATATTAATAATTGTAGCCAATTACTTCTACAGCATTTACTATGTGCCAGAGCCAAAATATTTTATTTCATTTTGCCTGATTCTGAACATTGTGTAAATTGAGGTATCATCTATGGTTTGCACCCCTCTCCAAATATGCTTCTGAGATGTGTCCATGTTGACGCACATAGCTGTAATTCACTCATTTTCACTCTTGTATAGTATTTCACTCTATACATATATTATAATTTATCCATTCTACTTTGAGAGACACTGGGTTGTTTCTAGTTTTTTGCTATTATAAACTATGATCCTGACATTGTTTTACGTGCCTCCTTGCTGCACATGAGTAAGAATTTCTCGAGAGTATATATGTAGGAGTGCGATTGCTATCACAGGGCACATGCACCTTCAGCTTTACAAGATTATGTCAAATCATCTTCCAAAGTGATTGTACCAATTTACATCCCCACCAATAGTGAATAAAAATCCTCACTGTTATATACCCTCAACAACACTTGGTATTGTCACTTTCTTAATTATCTGCATGAAGGGTGTGAATGATATTTCATTGTGGTTTTAATTTACATCTCCTTGATTACTAGGGTGGTGTATATTTCACTCATCTGTATATATCTATATTTTCTCTTTTTCTTTCCCATTTAAATTTCCCGCTCTTTATCCTGGAAATTAAAGCTTTAGTGGTTACACCTGACGCTCTGTTGTAACATCTTTTCCCAGTGTGTGGCTTATCTTTTATTCTTTATGGTTTATGGTCTATTGATAACTAGAAGTTCTTAATTTTAATCTACTCAAATTTATTCATGTTACTTTAGAATTATGTTTTTGTGTATTAAAAATTCCTTCCCTACCTTGAGGTCATAAAGATAAGATACTCTCTTGTATTTTTTTCTAAAATTTTTAAAGTTCTTGGCTTTCATATATACATATTATGCTTTTGATTCATTTGAAATGTGAAGTAGGGATCATTTTTCACTCCCCCTGCCCCAGGACAACCAGTTTACCAAGCCCCATGTATGGAATAGGTCATCCTTTCAGCAATCATCTGTACTGCCAGCCCTGACATATACCAGATTTCCAAATTAAGCACAGGTCTGTTTAGGGAGTCTCTAAGCTAGTGCACGGGTCTATTTGCTGATCCTTGTGTTAATACCAGCAAACAGTCTTAATTACAAAAGTTAAATAGAGTAATAAGTCTGGCTATCTAGTAGGACATGGTATCCTCCTCCATTGTCTTGTTCTGTGTCTTCGCTATTTTTGTCCTTTAGTCCTTTTATAATCATTTTAGAATCAGCTTGTCAAGTTTCATGAAAAACTATGAGATTTAGACTGGAACTGCAAAGAATCTATAGATCAATTTGGTTCCATGAAGTGGGAAGTATGAAAAAAATAGATAAAAATATAGATTAGTTTGGGGGAATCAACATCTCTGGGATAATGATTCAATCTAATAAAATTATCTTTGTATTTAAGTTGTATTTATTGTCTTAATAGTTTTAATTTAATATTAATATAAATATACCTCTTTTATTAGATTTATTTCTTGGAATCCTGTATTTTTGATACAATTTTTGCTTGTTGCTGGAATACAAAAATGCAATTATTTTATATATGGACCATCTATTTCACAGCCTTGATAAACTATCTTATTAATTCTAATAATTTTTCTGTATATTATGAGTATACAACCATATGACCTGCAAATCAAAACAGATGTTTGACTCCTTATAACTGTTATTGCTTTTTCTTATCTTATTATACTTCTCAGACTTCAAGTAGAATGTTTACGTTATAAGAGTAAAAATCCTAGCTTATTCCTAATTTAAAGGAAATGTTTTTAGCCTTTCACTACGAATGAGCACAATAATGTCTGCTGTAGATAGATATCCTTTTATTATTATTTTTAAACTTATACACAGAAAATTGTGAGTTTTAATGCATGTATAGTTTTACATAACCACCACCATGATCAGGATACAGAACTGTTCCATCACCCTAAAAAACTTCCACACGCTGCTTCAATAAATTCAAACACTCCCCCTCCCCTCAACCCTGGCAACTAATGATCTGTTCTTTGTCCCTGAAGTTTCTGTCTTTTCCAGAATGTCATATAAATGCAAGCATAAAGTATGTAACCCTGCAAGGCTGCCTTCGAAAACTCATTGTAATGCCTTTGAAACTACTGCAGTTTAAAGCTAACGAAAATTACGAACTCAGGGGTTTTACTAAAGCTAATTCACCCATGTTGTGTACATTCCCGACCAGCCTCAGAAATTTATCTGCACGAATGAGAAAAGCCCAAAGAATAGTATTGTTATTACACTAGAAGTTCACAATATGAACTGTTGCTCCTGAGATCTCTTCTTCGGTCACCTTTTCTTTTTTTTACTCATCACTATTTCTGATGGCATTTTCGTTTGGTAAGCTACACCTGACATTCCTAACTGTCCATGAGACAGAATTATAAACCAGGAAGAATCCTCAGAAATCATCCAGGGAGGCAGTTTAGCACTGTGATGAACATGGGCTCTGGCTGGCATCATACACACCTGTATTCTGCCTGACATTCTTAAATTTACTTTTTACTGAGTTTCAGTTTCCTTATCAGTAAAATGGAGAAAATAAAGTAGGCATTTCATAGATTTTTGAGAAAATTAAGTGAGATACTCCATGTAAAATGCAAGCACAGTGCCAGGCACATAGTAAAGGCAACTGCTATTATGTCTGATATAACTCTCTCAATTTCCAGATTATATAAATAATTAACCTAAACATTCTATTTTAGTGGTTTTAGTATTTAGAGGACACAACTTTGTGTAAAGAAAGATACATATTTTGGCTATTAACAGCTCTTCAAGGAAAAAGATCTAAAATGATTTTATTTAAACAAATGTACAAATTCTCTGTGTTAGATTATAATTCACTAGTCCAGGGAACCCATGAATAACAACAATGAAAACAAACAAAAAACAAAACAACCCTGAGATTTTTATCTTCCAAGTATAGGGGAGGAAAAGTATTAGGTAGAAAATGTAAGCTCATATGGAATTATAGACAACAAATGATTTAAAAGTACTGACAAATCACGTTAGTGTTAAAAACTTTAGAAAACATTTTGTTCCCTCTACATCGCACCTCCCCTCCCAATCCACAGAGCACATTCATAAAAACAGTGCTATCTATGAAAATTATTATATATGGTGGTTCAAATGATAAAATTATTTTACAAATTCAATGGATTTGTAAACAGAACAGAGAGAGAGTAACTAAACTGAAGATACCTTGTTCCTAATAAGCAAAAAGTGTTTCCTAAAATTTTCTATTATATATTTGGTAAAAGTTTGCCACTGGATAAACTATTCAATTTTTAAACAAAATATACCTCCATCAAGAGTAAGCTTTGACCGCCACTCAACAGGGAGAAATTCAACATGTGTTGCATGGTTAGAAAAATGCCTTTCTTCTATTTTTCTTGCAGCCTCTCTCATCCTAAAAAAAATAAAATAAATGCAAATAACTTTGTGAGAATAACTTCACATATATATTTATATAAAATATCTTTAATCAACACTTCCATTTGCTTATAACCATCCAATTATACAGGATGTCCCAAAAGTTGCCATATGTAGGGAAAATAGGGAATTGTGGCTAAGTGTACCTTTATTTACAAAATATTCATTACAAAATTTTTGCTACAATCCCACCAGCAACATGTGAGGGTTCCAATTTTTCCATATCATTGCTAACACTGGTTAATTTCCTTCTTTTTGATGAGAGTCATCCTAGTGGGTGTAAAGTGGTATCTTTTTGCTGTTCTGAATTGCCTCTAATAACTAATGATTCTGAGCATCTTTTCATATGCTTATTGGCTATTTGTATATGCTGTCTGACAAATGTCTACTCAAATTCTTCACCCATTTTAAAAATTGGGTTATTTCTTTTTCTCAACTTTTGAGTTGTGACAGTACTTTATATATCCTAGGTACTGAATCTTTAACAGATACATGGTTTGTAAATTTTCTCCCATGCTGAATGAAGACTGTCTTCATTTTCTTCGTAATGGCCTCTGAAGAACAAGTTTTCAAATTTTGACAAAATTCAATTTATCTATTTTTTTCTTTTGTGGCTTCTACTTTTGATATCTTATCTCCAAAACCATTGCCTAATCCCAGGTCATGAAGATTTACTCCTATGTTTTAAGAGTTTTATAGTTTTAGGTCTTACATTTAGGTCTTTGAATCATTTTGAATTAACAAATTAATTCATTAATTTTTATATACAGTATGAGATGGGGTTCAACTTCATTCTTTTGCATGTAGATATCCAGTTGTTCCAGCTGCATTTATTGAAAAGACCATTCTTTCCACAATGAATTGCCTTGGCATTGTTGTCAAAGATCAACTGAACTCTGAATTCTATCCCATAGATCTATGTCTATCCCTATGCCAGCCAGGACCACAATGTCTTGATTACTAGAGTTTTGTAGCAAGTTACAAAATCCGGAAGTGTGAGTCCTTCACATTTTTGTTATTTTACAAGATTGTTTTGGCTATTCTGGGTCCCTTCTATTTCCATGTAAATTTTAGGATCAGCCTATCAATTTCTGCAAAAAAGACAGGTGAGATTTTAATAGGGATTGTGCTCAATGTGTACATCAATTTGGGAAATATTGCCACATTAACAACATTAAGTTTCCTAACACACAGACACAAGATGTCTTTTCAATTTATTTAGGTCTTCAATTTCTTTCAATGGTATACCGTATTTTTCAGTGTATAAATCTTGCTCTTCTTTTGTTAAACTTATTCCTAAGTCTTTTATTATGTTTGATGCTAAAGTAAATAGCTTTCTTAATTTCATTTTCAGATTGTTTATTGCTAGTATATAAATACAACTGATTTTTGTATATTAACTTTGTAACCTGCAATTTTGCTGAGTTCATTCATTAGTCTTCATGTTTTCTGTGTGTGTGTGTGTTCCCCAGGATCTTCTATATATGTTATCTGCAAACAGACATAGTTTTACTCTTCCTTTCTAATCTGGATGCCTATTGTTTCTTTTTCTTGCTTAATTTTTCTGGCTGATACGTACAGTACAATGCTGAATAGAAGAAGGAGGGGAAATCATTAAAGTATAATTTTAGTCATGGGCTTTTTGTAGCTGTCCTTTACCAGACTGACAAAGTTCCCTGCTGTTTCTAATTTCCTGAGTGTTTTTATTATGAAAGGGTGTTGGATTTTGTCAAATGCCATTTCTGCATCCAAAACCATGGGATGTGTTTTTTTCCCCTTTCATTCTACTCGTGTGGTGTATAACCTTGATTGATTTTTTAAAAAATGTTGAACCAACCTTGCATTCCTGGGATGTATCCCACTTAATCATCATGTATGACCAACCCCTTTATAAATGTTGCTGGATTCAGTTTGCCGGTATTTTGTTGAGAATTTATGTGGTCTGTATTCACAAGGGGTATTGGTCTATAGTTTTCTTTTCCTTAAATGCTTTCATCTGTTTTGGGGATCAGGGTAATAATAGACCCATAGAATGAGTTGGAAAATCTTCCTCTTCTATTTTTTGGAGTTTGTGAAGAATTGGTGCTAATTCTTCCTCTTTTTCTGTTTTTGTAAGAGATGGTCTATGTTGCCCAGACTAGAGTGCAGTGGCTGTCCATAGGTGCAATAATTACACACGACAGCCTCAAATTGCTAAGGTCAAGCAATCTTCCTGCCTTAGTCTCCTGAGTGGTAGGGACTACAGGTGCATGCCACTGCTCCTGGCTTAATTCTTTTAATATTTGGTAGAATTCACCAGTGAGGCCTCTGGTCTAGGGCTTTTGTTTTTTGTTTTGGTGGGAAGTTGTCTTTTT
The DNA here is from genome assembly GCA_963575035.1 of Avahi laniger. NCBI lineage: Eukaryota > Metazoa > Chordata > Mammalia > Primates > Indriidae > Avahi > Avahi laniger. The sequence goes on along the minus strand of CAUYSK010004108.1, from coordinate 1,955 downwards.
TTTCTTTAAATTTGAGACAGGGTTTCACTCTGTCATCCAAGTGAGAGTGTATTGGTGTCATCATTAGCTCACTGCAACCTCCAACTCCTGGGCTCAAGCGATCCTCCTGCCTCACCCTCCGGAGTAGCTGGGACTACGGGCACGTACCATGATGCCTGGATAATGTTAACTTTTTTTTTTTTTTTAAGGGGGGGGTCTTGCTATGTTGTTCAGGTTGGTCTCAAACTCCTGGCCTCAAGTGATCCTCCTGCCTCGGCCTCCCAAAGTCCTAGGATTATAGGTATGAGCCACTGGGCCTGGCTTGGTGGGAAGTTTTCTGATTATTAATTCAAATGCTTTACATGTTACAGGTTTATTCAGATATTCTATTTCTTCTTACTTATTACCCAATCAGTTTTGGTAGTTTGTATCTTTCTAGGAAACTGATTACTGAAATAGTTTCTATAGTTTGTGTCTTTCTAGGGATTTATCCATTTTATCTAGGTTATATAGTTTGTTGGCATAGGATCATGTACAGTATTTCCTTATAATTTTTTTTATTTCTATAAGACTGACAGTAATGTCCCCTCTTTTATTCTTGATTTTAGTAATTTGAGTCTTCTTTTTTCCCTTGGTCAGTAAATGGGTTCTTAATTTTGTGGATCTTTTCAAAGAATAATAGTAATACATAGAGATCTTTTTCATTTTATTTTACAATTGCATACTACTCCATCATCTAAATAGCTGTTTATCAACCAATCTCTTACTGGTGAACATTTAAATATTTAATAGTTTCCTATACAAGTAATGATGCAATGAATAGCCTTGTGCATGTCTCTTTTTGTATTTTTGCTGATATTATCTTTGGGATAGAGTCCTAGAAGTAAGTTTGCTGGGTTAAAGGATAAATACATATGTAATTTTGATAGATATTGCCACATTCTGTCTTCATTGCATTCCACAAATGCTTTGATATCTATTACCTACACCCTGGCCAAAAGAGTATTTTATCAAATTCTGGACTTTGGTAATCTAATAGTCAAGAAATGACATCTTAGTGAAGTTTACATTTTATGAGCAAGGTAAAGCATCTTTTTATATGTTTTAAGAGCCATCTCCATTTCCTTTTCTGGAAACTAGCTGTTCATATCTTTAGCCCATTTTTCTATAAGGTGGTTGGATATACTTTTGGAACTTTTTTATATATTAGGGATCCTTTGTGATATAAGTTGCAAATGTTTTCTCAGTTTGTCTTATTTATTTTTGCCATATGGTTTTTTTGGATGATATAGTAAGTATTTTTCCTTATTGCTTCTGGATCCAGTCAGTTAGGATAGTTTTCTCTATTCTTAAGTTCTAGAAGAATTCAAACTCCTTTTAAAAAAATCCCTAGTACTTGTATGTTTTCATTTCTTTTCTTCTTCTTTTTTTAGAGACAGGGTCCTGCTATGTTGCCCAGGCTGATTCTCTCCTGCCTTAGCCTCCCAAGTAGCCAGCACTATAGGCACGTGCCACTGTGCTCTGGTTTCATTTCTTACATTTAAATGTGATCCAACTGAAATTTATCCTAATGTGAGAAATGGATCCAATTTATTAATAATTTTTTTCATATGCTGATCTAGTTATTCCAACACTTGTTAAAAAGTCTTTATTTCCAGCATATTTTAAAAGGCATTATTTACAATATAATAGTATTTTATTGCTTGTATATCACCAAAGTTGCCATTTTAAGAAGTCTAAATTGATTATAGGTTGCCAAAATATTCTTCCCTTATCATCACTGAAAATAAAGATGTTAGTCAAAACTTCAGACTTGAAGGCAGGATCTCTTTTTCTTTTTTTTTTTTTTGAGACAGAGTCTCACTTTCTTGCCTGGGGCGAGTGCCGTGGCGCCGGCCTAGCTCACAGCAACCTCAAACTCCTGGGCTCAAGCGATCCTACTGCCTCAGCCTCCCAAGTAGCTGGGACTACAGGCA
>CAUYSK010004107.1:0-58896 GCA_963575035.1 Avahi laniger | reverse complement strand
AGGCCCTTCCGTTGCCTCAGCATGGGCAGAAGAGGCACACAATTATGCCCAGCCAAGCTTTATTCATTGTCATGTAAGTTTACACACAGGCTGAAAATCAGAGTTTAGTTTCTTGATTGGAAAACATCGCAAAAACATGCTGTGCGAAAGATGCCAGACCAAAAAAAGAGTACATAGTGTACAACTTAATTTATATGAAGTCTCTAAACTGGCGAAACTAACCTGTAGTAATAGAAATAAGATCAGTGGTTTTGCTTGTTTTTTTGGTGGTAGGGCATGGGACAGACTTACAGAGGGGCACGAGGGAACTTTCTGGAGTGAGCGGAAGGCTCTGTATCTTGATCAGGGTGGTGGTTACTGAAACGTCTGTCAAAACTCATCAACTGCAGATGTAAAAATATGTGCTGCGTTTATTTATGTAAACTGCACATTTAAAGAATTGGTTTTAAAAAGCAGAAGGAGATCTTCCATCACCAAAAAGATCCAGGCCGGATTGAGCAGTATCTTTCAGGGATGCCGTCAGCGGGATTTCTGAGTTAGACGTAGGCTTGCAGCAAAGAGCTGGGGTCACTTTCAACTCTCATTTTCAGGACTCTAAGGGGGCAGCACATACTGCACTCCCTTACCTAAAATAAGTTCAAAATTCACTCGGAATCTGTACAGTCCTTCATCACAGGAAACCATACAGATTCTTTTTTTTTTTTTTTTTGAGACAGAGTCTGGCTCTGTTGCCCAGGCTAGAGTGCCGTGGTGTCAGCCTAGGTCACAGCAACCTCAAACTCCTGGGCTCAAGCGAACCTCTTGCCTCAGCCTCCAGAGCAGCTGGGACTACAGGCACGCGCCACCATGCCCGGCTAATTTTTTCTATATATATTTTTTTAGTTGTCCAGATAATTTCTTTCTGTTTTTAGTAGAGACAGGGTCTTGCTCTTGCTCAAGCTGATCTCCAACTCCTGACCTTGAATGATCCACCAGCCTTGGCCTCCCAGAGTGCTAGGATTACAGGCGTGAGCCACCACGCCTGGCCACCTTTTCATTTTTAAAAATATTATCTTTTTAAGAGCAAAACCTTTTAGTTTTGAAGTAGTCCAGTTTGTCAATATTTGTCTTAATGGTTCATGCTATTTGTGTCATTTTAGCTCTTACTTTAGATTTATGATCTATTTAATTTTTTGTATGGTATGGTACATAGTCAAAGTGCATTTATTTGTATGTAGAATCTATCCTTCCATTGAATTACCTCTGCATCTTGAGATACCTTCAGTGTTGAAAATTGACTCTATAAGCATGGGTCTATTTTGGGACTCTGTCTAATGTTTTATTGATTTTTATCAAGGGTCAGTAAACTAAGGTCTATGTGCCAAATCTGGCTTGGACTGTTTTTGTAAATAAAGCTTTATTAGCACGCAGCCATGTCCATTCGTGATAGGTATTATCTGTGGCTGCAACAGCAGAGACAGATTTCAGTAGTTGCAACAGAAACTGCTTGGCCTACAAAGGTGTAAATATCTACTGATTGGCACTTTTCAGAAAGTTTGCTAACCTCTTATCTATCTTTATCCTTATGCCAATACTATACTATATTTATTACTGTAGCTTTATAGTGAATCTTGAAATCAGGTGGTATAAGTCCTTCAACTTTGTTTTTTAAATATAGGCTATTCCAGGATCTTTATATTTCCATGTATATTTTAGAATTATTTTATCAATTTATACAAAAGCCTGCTGGGATTTTGATTGATATTGCATTGAATCTATGAATCTATAGTTAATTGAGGGGGGATTAATAGCATAAAAATATTAAGTTCTCCAGTGCATGAACGTGGTATATCTCTCCAATTGTTTATACTCTCTTTAATTTCTCTCAACATTGTTTTGTTGTTTTTAGTGTAATGACTCTGCACATGATTTGTTAAATTTATCCCTAAGTATTTTATCTATTGATTTTACTCTAAATAGAATTACTAAAAATTTCACTATTAGTTGCTGATACATAGAAATACAATTGATTTTACATATTGACCTTGTATACTGCAACTGTGCTAAATTCCTTCATTTTCCTAGTTTTTATAGATTCCTTAAAATTTTTTACATAGATAATCATATCATTGTGAATAAAGACAGTTTTACTTCTTCCTTTCCAATCTTTCTGCCATAATCTTAGTTTTGCTTTAATCCCCTGGCTATTTTGAATATAAGCGGTGAGAGCAGACATTCCTGCCTTATTATTGATCTTGTTATGATTTTCAGTAGAAGTGTTTAGTTTTTTGCCATTAAGGTTGAATGTAGGTTTTTTTATAGATAACCTTGTATCAAGTTAAAGAAGTTCCTTTTTATTCCTTGGTTGCTGAGACTTTTTAAAAAAATTGTGTTGAATTTTGTAAAATGTTTCTTTTGTATCTCTTGAAATTATCAATTTTTCCCCTTTATTCTTTTAACATCCTGAATTTTCGGATGTTAAACTAGCTTTGTATTCTTGTGATTAAACCCATTTGGTCATGTTTTTTTTTTTAATACTGTTGGTTTGATTTGCTAGTAAGTTAAGGATTTTTGCATCAATATTTACGAGGGATGAGGTCTGTAGTTTTATTGTGATGTCCTTGTTCGGTTTTGTTGTTAGAATAATACTGGCTTTGTAAAATAAATTGGGAGTATTTCTTTTGAAAAATATAATGCAGGATTAGTTATTTTTTTTAAGCCTAAGTATTTGATAGAATTCACTAGGGAAGCAATCTGTTTTTATTTTTTTAAGACTTTTAAATTTTATTAATAGCTAAGTTGTAAGACATTCAGTTTCCCCTAAATTAACTAAATAAAAAGGGTGCTTTGTTGTCAAATAAATTTGAAAATACATCGGACTTTTATCCTGCTTTCTGATTTTGTTATATGTGAAAGGTAAATTTATGAGAAGTTGAGAGCCAGCCTTTGTAACTGTATTCCATCTGCATTCCAGCTGCATAATAGGGAAATAATTGTATTGTTACATTTTGGCTAAATGTTTAATATTCCTTTCTTATAAAGTACTTGGTTGCTTTGCATATTCATCTGTGTTTTTTGTTAATTTTAGGAACTAAAAAGGAGTGTAGAAAATCAAACAGAAAGGAAAATGGAAGGTCAGAATTCCCAGAGTCCTCAGCAGGTCTCACAGTGTCTCAACACAAGCCCAGAGCAAAATGGTCACATTCCTGCACTGCCAAATGCACAGCCAGTTCTGCAATATGGTAATCCTTATGCAACACAGGAAACAAGAGGTTATTAAAGTATTTTTGGTTTGGGGTTAGCTGAATCTGGAGGAGTTTTTTTGTTGTTTATATTTTCATGGATTAGAGAACTGCTAGTACAGTCAACTCTAAGAGAAACTTTATTTGTATAATTAGCCATGTTAACATTTAACACAGTAACTAGCCTCTTCTAGAAGTGATGCACTATGAAATGAGTAGTCTATTTGCTTATTACATATTGTTCACATTTTTAAAAATCACCTGAGTTAAAAATAAAAACATCTTTTTTTGATGCACCACAGTAGTGGCTTTTATCTTGCTCATCATATCTATACATAGAGATGCTAACTTTTTAGTAATTGGTTTCATCCTACCCTTCCACAATTTTTATTACAGATGGAGCAGATGGTGCTTTTTACCCAGATGAAATTCAAAGGCCACCTGTGAGAGTCCCCTCTTGGGGACTGGAAGATAATGTTGTCTGCAGCCAGCCTGCTCGAAACCTTAGTCGGCCTGATGGTTTAGAAGACCCTGAGGATAGCAAAGTAAATTGCATTGCCATTGCATGAGCCTGTCCCTTTTATTTTCTGTCTTATGTAGATAGTTAAGGGTATGTACTTACGTGTGGAAGGAGTGTCTGCACACAATTGCCTACTTGATCTTTGGAAAAATCTGCTTATATTTAAGTTTGAAAAATCTACCAATATGCCTCAGGTTTATACTTTAGAATTTATACACTAAAATAAGAGATTAAGTTCAGAGAATGATCTCAGAATATTGTAGTTACCAGATAGTTCAATCTTAATCATCACTTACTAAGTAACTTAGTATATTCTTTTGATCATAGATGTACGAGGCTGGAAGAATCAAAACGTTAATGACAGTTTTATGTTTCAGTGTGCATGTTTTCATTTTAGTGTTTATATCCCACTTTAGATATCAAGGTAGACTCTTTATTATCTTTGCCAGAAAAAGAAGTGTATGTATCGTATAGTAGTTTTCTTTTTTGGAGAAATACTCTTTTAGACATCTTTAGTATTTATGTAGCATTTCTTATTCTCAGGCAGCTACACAATACTGATTATAACTATAATTATAATTTTGTGCAGCATGTCATTATTTTAAAATTTTCATTTGAGAGATTTTTTTCCCCATTTAATAAATAAGTTTCCTCAGAGCTGCTCTTTTTGGATAATAGGTTCTTCATAGTGGCTCTTTTTGGATTTCCTGTGCTTTAAGATGAATTTAAAAGAAATGCTTTATTGTGCTCTTTGCAAGTACAGTGGTATCATGACCTGTTTCTCATTTAATCTAGTTTGCTGCATTTAATTGCTATTAACCTTTGCAGAAACTGATCAGTGTTCAGACAGGCATGATTTTAGCCCTAGTGCTCAACACCCATAATGGAGAAAAATGTATTTCTCTCGCCTGCCTTTTGGCCTCCTGTGTCCATTACTGGGAATAATTAGGAAAACTGTCAGAACTTTTGTAGCCTATTTAAGGTCTAGAGTATCATCTTACTGCTTTTTCACACCTTTACTTCACATTTTGCATATTTAATGTGATCATTCTTGGCACGGATGTTACGTGTGACAAGCCCTTCTCTTCCGTAGTCATCTGCTTCAGTTTAATTAGCAGAATGTTCTTTCTGATCTGTGTGCTTTGCCCTCCTGAAAACCCATGAGAAGTAGTGTTAGAGTCTTGTGCTCATTTGCTGACATGCTTAGATTTGGTAATGAGATGGAGGACTCTTAATACACACCTTTGAATAATTTTATTTTACAGTCAGATTTTTCACATTAGACAGAGTAATGTACATTCAAAACTTTTTTAAAAAATTCTTGTCATTACAATAAAAATCACTTGCAAATGAAGTGTTTTAGTAATTTTAGTAAGAATATGGAAACCAAACTTGAGTTGACCTGTTCTTTCTCTCTCTCTTTGCCCTGGGAGTGATTAACAGCCACAGGTCCCAGAACCTTTGAGTCACGGTTGAGGTGCCCTACTCTTTGAGCTTACCCAGTGCCTACACCTGCCATATCTCCTCCCTTCTGCACCAGAAACTGTGGTCAACTATTAAATCAAAAGTCTTTTTCAACTCCCATTTACTTAATAATTGCACTAACTATAATATCATAATTATAATGATGGTGATGGCAGCAAAACATTTCTATACCTCTATTTGCTGGCTAATGCTAACCTCTTTAGATATATTAATAGTAACTTATTTGTTGTTCACAGCAGTCCTGTGAGGTAGGAACTATTATTACCATCACTATTTTATAATGGAGGAAACCAAAGAAACATTTAATAGCTTGCCCCAAATCAAACGGCTGGTACGGGTAAAGGCAGGATTGGAACCTCATCAGATTGGCTATAGAAGCTGTGGCCTTAACCACTTATCAAACACTAAACCAGAGACTCCTATACTTTCTCAGTTCGTGGCACCCTTAGCATCTCAGCAGTTTTTATTCATAGTACCCTCTAAACCAAAAGAAATGCAATAAGTCCTCATTTAATGTCACATATAAGTACTCAGAAATATACTTAAGGGAAACGATGTATTGATGAAACTAATTTTTTCCCCCTCTTCAATGTTGTTATGAGACAACGTTGAAAGAAATGTTGTTATTGAGGACCTGCTATAAGTTGTTTTGCTTAAAGTTGCAGTTTCCAAGGACCTCTCTATGATGTGATGTTAAGTGAGGACTTATATAGCTAACAATTAAGTATTTATTTCCTAACAAATTTAGTAACCATTTGAGAAAAGAGTACATATAAATTGAAAGAAAAATTAATATTATTATTTCATTTCAAATAACCACAGTTACTAATGGAATGTGCATGATTTTTGGCCACTTGTCAAGCCTTGGAATTAGATTGGACAAGCCACCCTCATTTCCTGTTCCACAGTGATTTTCACATGGCACTTGATTTATATCACAGCAGCCTCCCAAAACCCAGCTTCTCAAAGATGTCATTGAAAAGGCATGTGGCAGTATCTGAAGTTGAATCTGTAAGCTATCTCCAGCTATTATAGTAGTTCACATGATATCTGACGGATACTGATGCTCTTTGACTTTTGATAGGGCTATTGCCTGATAAACCCATCGTAAGTTGAAAGACCATTTTTAATGGTTTTATGATAGGTTTATTGGGACATAACCCCAGTATAAATTGAGGAGTGTACTGAATGTGTTTTGCTTTTTCACCATCATAAAGTCAAACCATCATAAGTTGGAGACCATCTTTATTGCGTATTTCTGTGTACTTCTGTAGATACGATATCCTTAGAAAATTAAAATTATTCCACAGTACCCCTCTGAATTTGACATGGTACCCTAGGCACTTTCATACTCAGTTTTTGGAACCATGGGTCTAAATCCTTGCTACTCAAAAAAAAAAAAAAAAATGTGGTTTGTAGACCAGCAGTAGTGGTTATCTCCTAGTAGTTCGTTGGAAATGCCGAATCTTCTACCCCACTCCAGACCTACTGAGAATCAGACTGTATTTAACAAAATCTTTAGACGATCATGTGCTCAGTAGCATTTAGAATGCACTGTTCTAAACTTCTCAACCCCATCATTCAAGGCTATATTATTTTCTTTTCCTTTAATGCATATCCTACTTTCTAGTTGTTTTTATGCCTTTGTTCAGTGTTTTCCTTCTACTGTTGTTCCTTTCCCTCCCATCTCTGAAAGACTAAGGCTCTCACGTTCTATTAGTATGTGGTATGTTTGTTGCTTTCCATGTGAGTCCTTCACTATGAACCCGCAAACTGAAGGCAATTTTTGTTGATAATGCATTTTTTTTCCTGGTGAGTTTTTAGCTTTTATTCTCAGAAGGGTCTGTGGTTGTCAAAGGTTCTGTGATTCCAAAATCGTTGAGAACTGCTGCTTCAGAGAGTCGAGGCCTCTTTCCCATTTGTCATGGTATATCATTTGAGTTTTTGCCTTTCTCAAATTTGCCATTTTTCCTATATTGTCATATTTTTAAAGTTTTAATGTGTTTTCTGTTTACACCAATAGTGTATAATTACAGTCTATAAAGAATGCCAAGACAAATCAATGGGAAAAGAATGTCTTTGTAACAAATGATGCTGGGAAAACTGTATATCCAGTTTGATGAAAGAATGAAATTAGACCTCTGCCTCACATCATATACAAAAATTAACTCGAATTGGACCTAAATGTAGAGCTAAACTATAAAACTCAAAACATAGAGATAAATCTTTGTGATCTTGGATTACACAATCCTTTCTTACATATGATACCAAAAGCATAAGCAGCAAAGGAAAAAATAGATACAGGTTGAGTATCTCTTATACAAAATTCTTGGGGCCAGATGTGTTTTGGATTTCAGATATTTTTCTGATTTTGGAATATTTGTTGAACTGTTCCTAATCTGAAAATCTGAAATGCTTCAGCAAGCATTTTCCTTTGAGCCTCATGTCAGCGCTCAAAAAGTTTTGGATTTTGGAGCATTTTGGTTGTAGTATTTTGAGAATAGAGATACTCGGCCTGTAATTGGACACCATCAAAAGGATTAAATGAATTCTGTGCTGTTCTGTTTTTAATTTTTTATAAACAATTATTTCCAGCTGGTACTGTATATCTGGTTGGCATCTCTTAATCCCAAATTTTCCATTTTCTATACTTTATAGTATTATGCCTTTCACATAGTGGGAGTAGTTTAAATGTTTATTATTAATGGTTTTAGTTAGAGAAATGCATTCCAAATGTTACTAAGCATATGATAGCCTAAAGATTTTGTTAAATGCAGTCTGATTCTCAGCAGGTCTGGAGTGGGATAGGAGATTCTGCATTTCCAACAGTCTCCTAGGAGTTACCACTACTGCTGGTCTACAAACCACATTTCTATTTTTTACCTATTAAACTATTTAAAATTCAGGTCATCTTAGAAAAGTTAATTTTTGGTGACAGCTTTATTGAGATATAATTCATATACTATACAATTTGTTGTTCAAAGCATACAATTCAGTGGTTTTTAATATATTCACAGAGTTGTGCAACCATCACCGCAGTCAATTTTAGAACATTTTCCTTACCACAAAAAGAAACCCTGTACCCTGTAGCACCTCTTCCTTTCAATTCCCCTCAGCCCAGGAAACCCTTTATCCACGTTTTCTCTATACATTCATCTTTTCTGGATATTCAGGCATTTAAACCAAATCATGAAATTGTGGCCTTTGTGACTGGCTTCTTTCATGTAGCATAATGTTTACAGTTATTCATGTTTCAGCATGCATCCATGTTTAGCATGTAGAATGAATTTTATTCCTTTCTACTGCTGAATGATATTCCATTATTTCAATATGTAAGTTGAGCATCTGAAATGTGAAATGCTCCAAAATCCAAAACTATTTGAGCATCAACATGATTCAGATTTTCAGATTTGGGATATTCAGCCAGTAAGTCTAATGTGGATATTCCAAAATCCAAAAAAATCTGAAACAGTTCTGGCTCTAAGTGTTTTGGATAAGGGAACTCAACCTTTACTACATTTTGTTTACCCATTCATCTGTTGGACATTTGGATTATTTTCACCTTTTGGCTATTGTGAATATGCCCCTCTGAACATTTGTGTAAAAGTTTTTATTTGAATACTTTTTCACTTCTTTGGGAAAGTGGAATTTGCTGGATCATGTGATAACTCTGCATTTAACCATTTGAAGAACTGCCCGTTTTCCACAGTGGTTGCATGATTTTACATTCCCATTGGTAGTGAATTGAGGGTTCCGGTTACTCCACATCCTCACCCACACTTGTTATTGTCTTCTGTATTGATTATAGCCGATTTTAGTGGGTGTGAAGCGGTATGTCATCGTGGTTTTGGTTTGCATTTCCCTGGTGGCTAATAGTGTTGAGAATCTTTCATGTGCTTGCTCATTTGGATATCCTCTTTGGAGAAATGTCTGTTCAAATCTTTGGCTATTTTTAAATTGGGTCCCTTATCACATAATATGATTTGCAAATATTTTCTCCTATTCTGTGGGTTGACTGCACTTTCTTGGTGGCGTCCTGTGCAGCACAAAACTTCTTGGTTCCAGTGAAGTTGAATCTGTTTATTTTGTTGCTGATACTTTTGTTGTTAATAAGAACCGTTGCCTGTCCAAGGTTTTTTATATGTGTCTATGTTTTCTTCTAAGGGTTTTACAGTTTTAGCTTTACATTGCTTTTTGGTCCATTTTAAATTAATTTTTGAATATGGAGAAAAGTAACTAAAACTTATAAAAACTAACAGATTTGTAAAATTATTTGTTTTCCGAATTTTAAATGCCTTTAAATTATATAGTTAAATGTTATTCCTTCATTGGCTGATATATTACTAGAAATGAATGTCTGGTGGTAAAATTTAAACAATAACCATCTCATAAAAGGAAGAGGAATGTTGACTAATACTACCAAATGCAAAGTTTTGAGGGGCAAAGATAAAAATTCTTTTGTTTTAAATAAAAGTCACCGAGAATCATTGAGTACTCTCTCTTATGTGTTGACTTTGGCCTTAGCAAATATATAAATTTCATAAAGAATGAATGCTCTTGAACTAAAGTAATACTTACTTAATAAAAGTTTTATTAAATGGTGAACTTTCTTCTTGACATTCGTTACCGATTCCTGAATGATACCTAAATATTTCAATTACTGATTCCTAGTAATGAAGAATCACAACACAGTGAGTAAATATAGTCCCGTAGTCTGGATACTAATGATTCAGATGGTATAACTCACTCATTAACCCTTGAGTGTATATTGCTAGAATTTGATCACGATAGTTAGCATTTTAAAATTATGGTAGAATACATAAAACATAAAATTTACCATCCTAATCATTTTTAAGCATATAGTTCTATATTGGTAAGTATATTCACATTGCTGTGCAACCAGTCTCCAGAAAGTCTTCTCATATTGCCAAACTGAGACTCCATACCTATTAAACAACTTCCATTCCCCCTCCCTTCAGCCCCTGAAAACCACCATTGTACTTGATCTCCGTGAATTTGACTAGTCTAGTTGGCTTGTGTAAGTGTATCATATAGTATTTGTCTTTTTGTGACTGGCTTATCTCACATAGCATGTCTTCAAGGTTCATCCGTGTTGTAAACGTGTCAGAATTTCATTCCTTTTTAAAAAGGCTAAGTAATACTCCATTATATGGATATACCACATTTTGTTTATCCATTAATCCATTGATAGACATTTGGGAGGTTTCTACCTTTTGACAGTTGTCATTAATGCTGCTGTGAACATGGGTTCATGATTCAACATATCTTTTTGAGTCTCTGCTTTCAATTCTTTTGTGTGTATGCCCAGAAGTGGGATTGCTGGATAATACTGTAATTCTGTTTTTAATTTTTTGAGGAAGCACCATATGATCATGATTTACCTTTTGAATGTAGTGATCTAACCCTATTTTATTGTCCAAGAGGCTAACCCATTTTAATACTATTTCAAATGTCCAAGCTAGTTACACACTTTTACATAACAAAACAAGAATGTTTTGAATAGAGTATATTTTGAGTTGGGCATATAATGAGAAGTTTTTGGGTTTCAAGTAGAGCTTCAGTTTATCATAGCTTGTATCTTTTGCTTAAAACCAATTTGTAATAGAAATAGTATCGTGTTGATGGATCTAAAGGTAGATGTACACTATAAGACATTTAGACCTTTAAGAGGATTAAAATACTATTAATAAAAGTGTTTCTTGCTAAAGCAAGATTTCTTAATAATTCAGAATTATTTATAAATAGATTTCAATATGGTATTCTCAATAAAATTTGCTAACAAGATGATTTTAGCAGTTTAGCTAACATACTAGGTACTGATACTTCAAAATCTGCTATTAAATCCTTTGGGGTTTGTAACCGTCAATCCTGGAACTGATAATTTAATATTTTTGGGTGGAAATCTTTCTAAAAAGAATAGATAACAGAATGTAACAAAATAGGGTTATCTTTGCCAAATTATATATGGCTTAGAAAGTATAAATTGCTTTTGCTTTTTTTCCCCCAACAGGTATTTAACGACCAGGAGTATTTCATGTCTGAGAGGTTGTCTGAGTTTGGCACCTTAGCTACAAACTCTGTTGTTAGCTGATTCATGGAAGCAGTAAATTGGTATAAGCTGTTAGCTGTTGTAAAACAGGGAAAGTAGGTTATGAGATTTTTGGTTCCATTATATTTTTGGGCCCTAGAAAGTTGTATTTCTATTTTAAATATTTGTCATTAAGAATTTTAGAAAGTAGAATATCAAGACCTGCCAACTATTTTCTTCAGCATTTCACAATTTTGAATTTTTTTTCAAAGATGAATGAGAAAATTTTGTTCATTATCACTACCACTATATTATAGTTGTTTAAGCATATTTAGTGTTTTAGATACTGTTGCTGGAAGGCCTAAATCTGAGATCTGGAGTAATTGGTGCAGAATCAAAATTTACTGTCATATGTACTAAGCTTAGCAGATTCAACTACTATATCATCTTCCTTCTTTGTACAAATTTAAAAGCTGTCTGATTTTAGTTACTTGAATTTTTGAAGTATGTAAAGTATTGTGTTTCATCCTCCATTTTCTCAACCCTCCATTAGATTATCTGTCCTGTTTTCTTTTTGCTGACTTACATCCTGTAGCAATCATATGTAAATAAAAGCATTTTCTCATGTGACGAACATGGAGAGGAAAAAAAGCCTCTCACCTTTTTTACCTTTCAAGAGGGGAAAATTGTCAGAGTGATAGCCAAGTGCCAAAAAAACATACTCAGTCTTTTGTTGTTCTCTTTGCATTTCATACCATATACACTTTTTCGGTACCTCTTTTTGTGACAGACTTGACTAGCTCATAGCAGCTCTGCGGCAAGCATAACTACCCAGCAACATGAGGATTTTCATCGGTGCCTGTCATACCTGGTTATGTGCTATTAGTTCATGACATGAGAGCAGCTAAAAGCTACTGAGAGGAAGAAAGCAAATGGGCAATTTAGATGATGTGGCTGAATTCAGTGTTAAGTTAGATTCTGGGTTTGGCTGTTGATGTAGCATGTATGGATCTCTAAAAACTGACCACCAGGATGCAAGCATAGGAATCCAAGTCAGTGTTTTCTTTCTGAGTAAAGCTCAGATTTACAGATTTTTAGAAGTCTCACAACCTGTAATTCAGAAACTGAATTTTGGCCTAAGGTTTGATACTTGTAGTTTAGTGTGCTCCTGTGTTTCTTAGTTGGACTTGCTGGTGTGTGTGCCCAAGAATATACACATACAAATGCACATGTACTTCATTAACATTCCTTTATTTATGATTTCTGTATATCATGGATGTATCTTGTCAGAGACTTTTTTTTTTGGAAATTAAGTTATTAAATGAGAATAGAACAATAATGCAGTCTTGTGATGTTTATGAAGGTGGTTACCTAGTCTATGGAATAATAAAAAAAAAGTAAGTAAAGTTACCTATATATGTATGTAGGTTTGAAAAGTTCTACTGGTCTCAGCTTCATTTACACACATAGGTGTGGGTATGTCTCCATTCCACTGAATACTGCTTTTTATTTCAAGGTCAGACTGTTAGTCCATCGTGAAATACTCTGTGAAGTTAGTTTCACACATACATATTTGAAAGTCTAATTAAATGATAGTAGAGGTGAAATTTCCCGGTGAAATTTCCCTTAAGTACAATCTTCCTTTATACTGTCAGTATGTGCATGATTGAATTAAGGAATTTATATTTGGTTTTACTTAAAAGTTCCAAAATTGTTTCTTCCCTAGGAAGATGAGAATGTGCCCACTGCTCCTGATCCTCACCCTCCAAGTCAGCATTTACGTGGGCATGGGACAGGCTTTTGCTTTGATTCCAGGTAATTTTTCTCTTTCCTTTGTAGAATTTGGATTATATATAGTCCAGTGGTTCTCAAAGTGTGATCCCTGGTAATTTGTTAGAAATGCAAATGTTTAGGGCTTGGCCTATTGAACCAGAAACTCCAGGTGGAGGCCCAGCAATAGGTGTGTTTTAACATGGCCTCAGCTGATTCTGATGGATGCAATCCTCTGAGAACCTTTAGCTGTTAAACCAAGCACTGTTGAGAGTTTATGAGTTGTATTTTATCCTTATCATTTTACAAAAGGCATTTTCTATTAGTTAAAAATTGAAGAACTCTTGGCACTAAGACTCATTTCACATAATGCAATTGGATTTGGGGGATTTTAATTTTAAAAAATTTTCTTTGACAACCTAATTATAAAACTAAATTTAGAGGCTTTATCAGTGGGTTATACAGTTGTCTGTCTACAGTAAACATTTAGAAGCAAAAAAAGAGGTTGCTGGAGTAAATAAAGGCTTTGAAGGTAAATTGTTTACTATGAATATATATCTGCTAACTAGATAAATATAACCTTGTTGTATACTGAGCGTTACCATTATAAATCTAGAAATACATAATTCTTTTATTTTCCTTTTTCTTCAAGCTTTGATGTTCACAAGAAGTGTCCCCTCTGTGAATTAATGTTCCCTCCTAACTATGATCAGAGCAAATTTGAAGAACATGTCGAAAGTCACTGGAAGGTGTGTCCGATGTGCAGTGAGCAGTTTCCTCCTGACTATGACCAGCTGGGGTTCGAAAGGCATGTTCAGACCCATTTTGATCAGAATGTTCTAAATTTTGACTAGTTACTTTTTGAGTTAATATAGTTTAGCAGTTAAAAAAAAATACCACCTCAAATAGACCACTAAAGAGACCACAGCGTGTCACTTTCATGCACCCTCTACTGTACTTTTCTGACCAAGAGCTACTTTTGAGTTTGGTGTTAACTAGAGTCAGGGTCAATCTTTGGCCTATCAATAAATATAATTTTAACCTGTGTTAACTTTACCTGCTTTAAGAAAAGTTCTTGTGTGTTTATATCTTTATTTATTCCCAAGTTTGCAGAGTTGTATGAATAAAGGATACAGGGATTATTTTAATTAGTGCTCTGAAAAAATGCATATGTATTAGTATACTAGATTTAGCAGAATATTTACAAGTTTCTGTTTACCTTGTTGATTGAGCATGACTACTAAATATTATGTAATAAAAAGCATTTATCATTAATAGTCGTGTGAAGTAATTCTTTGAATAAAGTTCCATAATGTAGCCCATGAAATGATAGTTTAATCTTTAGAAATGGAACTGCATGTAGAACGAAATCACGTGCTTGCAAATACCCTTTTTATATGTGAAACGTTGAGGATTTAATAGAAGACATATTTTGTTAATTTTATGGCAGAAAACTTAAAATAACCTAAATGATTATTTTTAAACCATCTTGAAGTTTTATTTATACCTAATGGGAAAATGGAACAAGAAATGATTTCATAACAGTGGTGTTTGTGGCTTTAAATCACAGAATATGTATCATATCTTTTTCACATTTTCCTGATGAGTATATAAAAATTTGAAATATTTTCAGTAAGTGATTAAAAATGTGATGCATAAACTCAATGTGTTTCTTTAGTTATGTGTCTGCTGTATAGACTGTCATTAACATTAAAGAGTTCTGTAATTTCACTGTTGTCAAATTTATTTGCCATAGTTTTTCATTAACCTAGAACCTTGAGCATCTTTTTTTGGTTTGAGCCTTTAAAATCTGAACTGTATTCCTTTACTTTTTATAATGTGTGTGTTTAAGAACGTAAAGTATCAATTTTGCTGCTTTTGTAGTTACCAAAATAGTTTGTTCTGAGGATACCAGCTATTGGTGAATCTAATATTTAGACTTGGCATTTTGGATGCTATATGTGAACTGCATATATATCTTGTCACTTATATTTGTAGGAGCAGAATTTGTGTATTTTGGAATCTGTTAAAAAGGTTTTTGAGTCTAGGGCAAACTGGTATTATGCATTCAGATGCCAGCTGTTAGGACGTGGCAGTCCTGGGAGGCAAATAGCACGGAAGACTCCTTGTTTCAGCTTCCTGACAGGTTATGTGACACACAGAATATATTCAAGTAAAATATGTTCAATATGAGCTTTTTAGGTGCAGTTAATAATTACAGACCGTGTTAACCTAAATGTATCCTTTGACTATTATAGAGTACTATTATTAGAAAAATGAGACTGTTCAACTTACTAGCCTAGAACTTATTTTTAAATAGTTCTTGGCCTCAGGCTTAAGGTAAGTAATTTGTTACTGATACGACAGAAAAGTAATGCAGTCTGAGCAAAAATTTAAGGGAACAAAATCTACATAAACTTTTTTTGCAAAATAATAGTCTAAGAAAACAAAGAACTGAATGGGAGCTGTTAATTTCCATGGTAAAGTTGATACTGGTTATCATAATGGACAATAATGAAGATAGACACATGTTTATTTCGGGTCAGAGGCAGTTTATTTTAAATGTGATTTCATGTACATTTATAAGCAGCTTTTCTTGACAGAAATTTTGATTAAGTTGCCTTCAGTTCTAAAACAAACCTCTGTTGCTTTCAAACATAATGTACTCTGTCCCCAACAAAACATACGAAAATATAATTTAAAGCACAGTTTTCACAGACACAGCACAATACATTCACTGTACACGGTATGATAAAATATTCCCATCCTTACCTGTTTAGTAATACTGTCACAATGAATAAGTAAATAGAAATTGGAATTTGTTTTATTGTTGAAAGAAATTTAACATGCACAATGACTATCTTATGACTGTTTAGCTGATGAACTACTGATCCAGCCTGCGGTTTCTTGCACTAGAAGGAGCGAAGCTAAATAAATGCTGGCCTAAAAAAATTTGTTTTGATCAATTGTAGGTAGATATGAAACAGCTGAGTAGGGCCTCCTTATGCACTAACTAGTTGCTTCTCATGTCTGGATCACCCTTTTGAAAGCAGGATAACACTATATTCAGGACCAAGACCACTTTTCAGAAATCTGAGAAAATTTTTAGAGGGCAGTGTCTTTATAAATACTTTTACTATCCCTCATTATGAGGGATTCATAACTTAGGAATACAGAAGCTTACTCATCTGGCTAACAGAATTGTCACCCTTTCAAAGTGTCTGAAAATTGAGGAGGGACCCTTGCTTGCCAGCTATAAGACTTTTCATCAAATGGGAACATGGGAAGAAACCTACTTGTGAGCAAGTCGAGTTTGCTTTTCACCAGTTTGTTTTGTGGGCAGTTAGCTGTCTGTCTCAAAGGAATTTTTATTGCATAATTAGGCAACTGGTAAACTCTTGTTTAAGGAATAGCACTTGGGAGAAAAGAACACTCAAGGCATGATGGTACTGTCGGTGAGGAAAAACTTCAGGAATGATCCAGATGTAGGTTACTCTAATTGGTCATATTAGCCACTCTTTTCTTTGACCACCTGCTGCAAGAAGCACTTAATTGTCAATAAGGCTCACTTTCATATTTCAGCAAAATGTTTTATAAAGCTAAACAGACGTTTCTGATAAGAATGCAGACATCTATAGTGTGGTGGGGAAAGTGCCTTAAAAAAAGTCTCAAAAACACAATGAGTGTGAAGAGGAGGCAGTAGGGGTCTTAACAAAAATGTTCCTCTTTGAAACGTGCTTAGACTTTTCATTCTGATTTGCAGCCCACAGGTTTGGTAGGTCAGCGGCTGTAAGAATTGGCAACACATAAATTGTTGGCAATAGAGAACTACAAAGTGCTTTAAAACTTCATCTGAAGATGAAGGTATAACTAAATTTCACACACACAAAATTTGCACTTAAGTATTTTGAAGTGTTTCCCAACAGATTTCAGGGAATAGATGTCACTAAATTGGTATCTTGGTCCCCAAATATCAATAGGCATAAATTGAATCCCTTGCACCCAGCAGGCACTCAATGTGTTAATGACTGAACTGAACAGACTATTTTGTACAAAAATGCCATTTATAACACTGAAATGATTGGTAAGTAAGTCAGACAATGGCAAGATTTTCAGCTTTTTAAAGGGCAAAAGGATTTGCAAGATAATATAAAACACAGAAAGCACACCTTTTTTATGTATGTTATTTAAATATGAAAATATTTTTAGCATATTACGTTAAACATTTTTTGTTATTTATATTTCCATTACCTAAAGTCTTTCTACTCACAAATACTAACTCCATTATGTAAGGCATGGTAACCAGTTTGATAATGAAGGTATTATTTTGGTTTTGAACAAATGTGAGTTGATGTGTTGAAAAACTTCAATCACATTACAATCTCTTGAAAAAAAAATCTCAGTGCCAGCCCCCTCCTCCCCCCAGTTAACATCACTGCAATACAACTAAACAATATGCAACATGCCCTCAATTTTATTTTGTTTTGGGGGAAATGTGCTGAAGAACCTAGAGCTTTTTTTGTTTAGCACCTTATATCAAAGTAATGAAAATAGGTATGATGATTACATGTGCAAATGTACAAAATCATTAACTCTACAAAGATACATCATTCCAAAATTACAGAAAAAATTTAAAGCATGCATTTTAATTTTTTCTTTAAAGGGTTGCTGAATGCTTCCCCTGAAAAAAGGTGGCTGTTTTCAAAATCAGCAACTGCTGGTGAGGATTTCTTGGCACAGTTATGACCAGCATGTTATTGCTGCATCTTCCTGATAATCTCGGCCGACACCGGGGGATGGAAATTGATTGTGTGGTGCCGCAGGCCCTGAGCTGTCTTGTAACTCTTCCCACACCGACATTTGAATGGTTTGCGGACACGAATCTGTGTTCTGTGACCATTCTTAGCATGGTACTTTATGCCATTCACATTCTGTGGAGAAGACAAAAATATTGCTTATCAGACAGAGTCACAGAATGTTTGTCAAACTTGGGAAAACCTCAATATGGGCCTGGATTGCAGTTAGACATCTCCTGGACAGCAGCTGTTTAGAGAGAATATGCTTTTGCATGAATTCCAGCTGTGGCCCTTCAAGGGCAGTCTGGTGTGTCAATTGTGGGCTGTTGTACAGACTGAGTCACACAGCTGACACAAGGAAATTTCAAATATGCCTCCATTACTCTGAAAATGAAAGTATTGATTTCTTAAACTTTTACATAATAGGTATTTAGGACTCTGAGACTGTATAAAGAAAATTAAATAGGCACATTTCCCTCTGCCTGGAACTTTGCTTTCTCTCTGAATCTTTTTCTCCCACTCAGAAGAAAGTTAACAGTGATCAATGCTATAAAAATATCCTCAGGAAGATCAATAAAGTACCTTTCTAAAGAAAAAAAATTAGGGCTAATTTCGAAGTTTAAGGCTTGTATAAATTTTTGATTTGGAAACTCAGTTTATGTCTTGCTTCCAAACTACTGTGATAGCCGTTCCCTACCACACCTTACCTAGAGTTTTGTCCACTTTCTGCTCTGCATTAAGCCAGTGTCTCTGATGCCACTGTGGGAGCCACCTAGTGCCCAAATCCTGCCCTGCCCCTGCACAGTTGTGTGCGCTAAACACACACTTAAGCCTTCTTAAGTAGCGCAGTCCAAACATACAAGTAGCTTTAGAAATTTTAGGTTATTTAGATAATGTTAGTTTTAGCAACAAAATGCTCAGACTGGGTTTCTCAGCATCTCGATGCTAAGATTGTCAAAATGCTTTCTGGATTTCTGTGACTTGGTTTTGCTAGCTCAGTAGCATATTCTTGTGTAAGACTCTATTCCTAGATTTGCTCTATAGATTTAACAAACAGTATTGCTCATCCCAATTAAATGGTGAGGAAACAGGCTCAGGGTATTAAGAGTGGAAGATTTAAGAAAGAATGGCAGAGGTGATATTTGGGCACAGGTCTTAATTTCCAAGTAAGCTACTGCCAGATTGGAAAGGGAACAGAGAAGAAAGCCTGCAACATGAAATTGTTGAGCACAGATTACTAGAAGAGTGAGTTGTTTCTTAAAATATTACCTAAATCTGGTCCTCCTGGGCCCAGTCCCATGCCCAACTAGAGGATTCCAACACAGTCTTGTTCCCACACTACATAGGATGCCCTTAAACAAGCTTCCACAACACTACTCCCTGCCGTTGCTTCATGAGTATCTGGCACGGTGTCTAGGCACATACCAGTAGATGCTCAGTAAGTTTTTGTGAATGAAAGAATTTGTCAGAACAGTGTTTTCCAACCACATGCCTCACTATTCTGGAAGAAGTTGGGAGGGTTGCTATTAAAAAACCCGTTTGGTGGTTACTATTGTTACATTTCCCTCTTAAGAGACCTGTGCACATTAATGTTTTTTTTTTAGAGTTTTGGTAGAGAACCCTGCTACCAGCTGGCTGTGCACAGAGTCTGAAGGTTGTCTAGAGAGTGGAAACAGAAGGTGCCCTCTGCCTGGATGCCTGGCTCTGGGCCTTCGGCATCTCCAGCCCTGTCCTTCCTGCATTCATCCTTTCACAAGGAGCGAGGAAGCAGCCCAGCAGTCTTGTTAAGAGGCATGCTGGGGGATGAGAGCTTGCTGGGGCAGGACACCGGGAGGGTAGTGGCAGTTGCACAATCAGGTAGATATGCCCCATCAGCCCCCGGGCTGGCCCAGCCATCCCAGCTGGGGCCCTGGCACATGTGTGAAGAGGCCAACTTGTGTACGCAGCCCAAGTGAGCCATCAGGTGACTCCAGCCCTGCCTGGTGTGTCAGAGCAACTGCATGAGACACCCCGGGCAAGAACCACCTTGCTGAGCCAGGCAACCGACAGAACTGGGAAATATAATTGTTTTAAGCTGTGTGTGTGTGTGTGAGTGTGAGTGAGAAAGAGAGAAAACAATAGTTTTATGACTGTTAGGAAAAGATTTCCAACTTTAATACGGTAGAAAGTTCCCTGGCTCACAAATGCTAGAAACGTGCATCTGGCTGCTTAATAATATCCCGGTTATCAGCCCAGTGAATATTCATCAAGCACCTAGCAGAGGCCTTTCTGGTAGACGAAGGGTTACTAGAACACTTCATGTCCTTATTTTCACAGGGAACTTGTTGCAAGATGGATCATTAAGAATCCAGCTACCTCTGAGCCCCAGAACCACTCATGCCTTATCTGAAAATAGGGGAGACCAGAAATAAAAACCATTAACCAAGAAGCAAAAAGGCAAAGCAACTTCAACAACATCAGGGCTTAGACACTCCAGCCAGGCCTGAATTCTTATAACTAATTAGGTTAGAAAAGGTTTGAAATCAGAAATTGCTAAAGTCACAAGAAGCCAGTCCAATGTGAAACCAGATCCCTGTTGACAAGGACGACAAACCAGAGGTGAGGTGATTCCAGCAGGGC
This sequence comes from Avahi laniger, assembly GCA_963575035.1. Taxonomy (NCBI): domain Eukaryota; kingdom Metazoa; phylum Chordata; class Mammalia; order Primates; family Indriidae; genus Avahi; species Avahi laniger. The sequence goes on along the minus strand of CAUYSK010004107.1, from coordinate 38,436 downwards.
CTGTGGTCTGTTCCCAGCTTGAATGTAAACATTACGGCGTGTGTCTGGCCGTGAGACTGTGAGGAAAACACAGCCAACTCCATACATACAAGAGCGTTATTACTCTGGAAAAATTAAGAAGCCAGTCGCACATTTGGAAACATACAGTATTTCCAGGGTTGGCCAAAGAACCTCCTGTACCATCATTCCTTTTTCTGTTGTTGTGATTTAAAATGTTCTCAAGTGTCAACAGGGTGCCCTTATCACAACTGTTAATACAAGGTCAAATCGGACTCTCTATTAAAAGATTTCCTCAATCTATCCAGTCAGTCATAGGCAATGGAACAACTTCTTTGTAAGACTAGATAAGCTCTAAAAAGATCCACTGAAGTTTCTAATTGCATCAACCCCAAAATGAATTTGATCTTTCAAAAATATTAATAACAAAAATAAATAATGAGAGGCAACTTGAAAATGACATGCTCAAATTCTCTGGTCTTTGAAAAGAGAAAAAAGAGAAATGGAATTAAGCTTTCAAAGGGCAAGAAAGGTCACTAACATTTATTAAGAACTTATCACGCTGGGTGCTTGATGTCAACTGCCTTATTCAATGCTCATGGCTCAGATGAGGGAACTGACACCCAGAGAAGGTGAGTGACTTGCCCAAGGTCACATGGCTGGTAAATGGTAAGAGTTGGAATGGGAACCCCAAGATGTACAGTTCCATAGATCGTGTTTCCTCTTTCAGCCTCCTAAAGTGCTAGGTACGTGCTAGTTAGAACAACCAGCTGATGGTCTTTGAAAAATCTTACCAATTAGGAAGGATTGGGACACTCAGTCTGAAGAAAAGTGTCTATCAACAATGATGCTCTGACATCAGGCTAGTGTATGAAGGAAGCAGGTGGGACAGGAGGTACAAAGGAGGACTTAGATGGTGGGTTTTACCATCAGGAACTACCTGTCCCTATGAATGGAGAACAAGCAGTTTAGAGGATATTCTAAAAATTCCACTCCAAATCAAATCAGGAAAATGGAAAGTCTGGATGCCAAGCTGGGCCATCTTGCACTTCACTGTATTTGATCTTTGTTGTCAGTTCTCAGGCCTTAACGTGTACAATATGTGACATGTGCCCTAGATATGAAACCCTAACTTTCAATTTCCCAGGGGCTTTGATGTTCTATTAATATACAATGGAGAGGAGGAAGCTGCTTGGGGATTTGATGAAGAAAAGTGAAAAAACAGAAATTGGGGATGGCGGTGGTAACGGTGGTGGTTAAAAGTGAAATCACTTGGAGCAGCGTGGACGCCACACCGGCCCCAGAAAGCAGGAGGGCTGAGGCGCATGTCACGCTCCACTGACTCAACATGGCAGCACACAGAATGTCGAGGGCCAGTTGGTGGGATCTTTAGGAAAAAAAGAATTGCCTCTTTTCTTCCCCCAATTATTTAAGTAATATGTTCAGGGTAGATAATTGCAGAAATCTAGAAAACGTAGAGCATAAAAAGAAAGAACATAAATAATCACTAACATCTGAGGTATTTCAGTATTTTTTTCAAATTTACATATATGTATATAAAATTTAGCATCCTTTTTCACTTAATGTTACTTTGTGAACATTCCCTCATTGTTAGTTTTTTTTTTTTTTTTTGATTTTTGCAAATAGGATACCGTGTATCTAGGTATCAGAGGCCAGCTTATCTGTTGCTGAAACAATAATGTCCTCTGCAGCAGAGGACTCCTTCAGAGGAATTCGGTGGGGGGGGGGCTTGTTTCATTTTACACTCCTTGAAAGTTACAAAACGTCTTTAAAACTCACCATTCTAACATAAAAGTTATCAAAGGAACAAAAAACCTCAAAACACTTCAACCCATCTTTTAAACTTATCCCAAATTACAAGGTGGGGGCCCTAACCTCTTTCACTGCAGGTGGGAGAGGAGCGTGAGCAGCACCAGGGATGGGGTCCCTGGCCCGGCCTGGCCCGGGGAGGAAGCCAAGGCGAGAGTCCCGCCACGGAGTCCGTGGGGAACCCACCTTTCCCTCTTCCCCAGCACTACGTCTTTGCCCTCAGTGGTAGCTACTGAGACCCGCACTGGGTGCTGAGGAGCGGACGTGGAGCTGTAGGGTCACGGGGGTCACAGGGAGATGGTGTCTCACTGTAGACAGTGCTCGGCATGGAAAGAGCATCTGGGAAGGTCTGAGAAGGAAACTTTGCCTGTGAGGGGGGAGTGAGTCTGGGACATGGGTAAGGGCTCCTAGAGGTTGTGGCATTTGAGCTGTGCCTTGAGAAAGGAGTGGAATTCAAGTGAGAGACGCTGATGGAGACAGGAAGGTGTGGGAGAGGAGGGTGTGCCACCCCCAAATAGGCCTAGTTGCCGCAGGGATTGTTCAGCTGAAGGCAATAAGGAAGCCGCAGCTGCAGCAAAGCTCTCCGCCCTCCCTCCATTAGCCTAAAAAGAGGACATAAATTTATCAAACGAAAGAGATCCCACCACCTCCTCCTTCCAGGGAGAACGAAGGTTAACCCCTGAAGAGAACTCAGGACCCGCACCGGCCTGGAGATGGTACCAGAGGAATCTACACGAACAAGCTTCGCCAACTAGCCTTTATCTGCCGTTTGTCTGTCTTCCCACAACTTGCTGCCCCTAGAGACTCAAAGTCCTTTTCCTTTGTCTTGTCACTTTTCTAAAAATTTACCATTTTTTCTTGAAGATGCTATATAAACTGGAGTTCAAAGCCACCTCTTCGAGAACTACTCATTCCCTGGGTGTCTGTCTCCCAAGTATATTATAAAATATACATGTTCATAAGCTTCTGTTTGTTTTTCTCTTGTTAATCTCTCTTTTGTTACAGGTGTCTGTTACAACTAAGAACTTAACGATGGATAACAAAATAGAACAGTGCTTGGGCCCTTGTGAGAAGCAGCACGCTAGCCATGGCGAGGAGGGGCAGCTTGGGTAAAACACAGATGGAACCAGCACCCGGGGCAGGCAGGTGTGAGTGTGGCCTTCTCTGTCTAGCTTTTCCTACTGAGAAATAGAAAAAGAAGGAACAAATCTCTTCCTGCAGTGCAGAGCTGCCCTTTGGAAAGATGAGCTTGTCTAACGATGCTGCCGGAATCTTGCATCCTGAGGTGACTATTTAGGGGCCTTCTCTCCTCTCCCAGCTCCGTGCCGCTGACACACAGAAGACGCACAGAGGCGTCCTGAGGCCTGTTCTGACCTGGCCTCAGCAGCTGTCCAGCAGGCCCCGACAGGACTCTTACATCTGCACCCTGGGGGGTTCTTTTTAAACAAAGAGCATCTGGACTTTGCGTGATAGAATTTTAACAGTACATAGGTAAAATGAAACCTTGGAACACCACCTTTGTGTTTCATGTTTTTATATCAATGGCAGGTATAAACAGTACTGAAATAGACTTGTTTTAGTGTTCAGAGACAAATATTTAAGATGGGGCTACTATATAAGAAGTGATTATGCCATTGCATATTTTTCAAGCCTTTCAAAAAAACTATCAGTCTGCTGAGCCATGAGTAAATTAGCATATCACCTAATGTGCCAGGTATGTTTCTGATTTTGTATTTCTATCTCACATTTGGATGTTAAGGAGCTGCTAACACCTCATGGGCAAGTTTTTAATTTTGTTTTTTAATATGCCCTCTGTACCCACACTCCTTGTTTTGTCCCTTTGAGTTCCCTTGGAAAATTTAGCACCCCTGGCTGCCGGGGACACCCAGAGTCAGGCTCTCAGAGACACAGGCCAGCAGAGAGGAGGCTGAGGCTGCAGTGAGTGGTTTGGCGAGAGAAATATCAAAGCCCTTTTTCCCCTGATCCCCTTTCATGCCGGTGGGTGAAGGGAGCAAGAACTTCCTCAGCTGGAAGCTAACTACCCTACCACATTTCCACGTTTTCCAAAAGGGCTCTGCGAGCCATCTGGGATTTTATGACTTCAAAGTGGTCTTCTGTCAGCTACCTGCAGAGCCAGCCACTGGGGAAGGTGTTTGGCAAATAAATAGGCTGACACATTTTATAATCTGACAGGCCCCCCAATATGACAAAAATTCGAAGAATATCAAAGGTCTTCCTGCAAAAGATCTCTTTTGACCTCCAGGCTCTCACGCAGATCAGCAAAGGGAAAAACCCCACCAGGCACCCGACACCCACAGGCCAGCATTCACCGGCGGGCAACCTGCACGCCCAGTTATCCCGGGGAGGGAAGCATCTCTCCCTGGCCCACGCGCTCTCTTTAGAATCAAGCAGGGGCTGCTGCCTTACTTGAAACTTGCGCCTTTTTCCACGCAGTTATGCCAAGCGAGGTGGCACCTCTGTTACCTTGTATCTCTTTTTACATCCGGGAACCGGGCAGGCAAAAGGCTTCTCTTCCCCTCCATTCATGCACATGGAGCTGAGGATGGCCTCGGAGCTGATGGCGCTCTCCGTGGTCCAGGACTCATCGCTGTCCGACTCCTCGTAGTCCACCTCCTCCTCGTCGTACTCGCTGCCTGTGGGCACAGGAGAGAAGTGCAGGGACTGTCAGGAGTGGTCACCTCCCCGCAGGTTCGCCCGGCCACCCCCAAGACAGGAAGGGCAGCCACAGCAGGGCACTCCAGGCCCCGGGGGACCACGAGCGCAGCTCCCCAGGTTGCCGTGGGCGGAAGAGCCCTGCGTCCCCACCTGAGACTGGCGAAGGCCTTCCCAGCGATCCATGGCTAGGAGTGAGCCGAACGAGAACGTGAACTCGATTCTACGGCAGGCGCAAAGGGGCAAGGAAGGTTCCAAGGCCAAAACCAAAAATAAGCAACAATGACAGACCTGCCCCCCACCAAGCTAGTGCCTGACATTCCAATGGATAGAGCTCTGTCTCTGTAGTTTGTGATTTATTGGCTTAGTCAATGCAAAAATCTCTGGGAAGGGGTTACATTTTGTAATTAGGTATTTCTTTATAGATTTGCGCTGCGGAGACCATGAGGAAATTTGGAACTAAAAGGGGGTTACCCCAAGCTAGGGAGCAGAGACACCAGGGGCTCGGAGGAGACAGCCGCAGGAGAACACGGGGTGGCTCCTGAAGACAAAGCGATTCCCTCCCGCTCTGCCCTACCTTTCAGCTACACACACGTCTCCCGGTAGGGCCGACCCATCGGTCACCCGGCTCGGACAGGAAGAGCGATTCTCCTACATTCCTCGGGGTTAAGGGCTCCGCTAGGAACTGAATTAAAAATCTACTTTGCTGGCTTCCGTGCAGAACGGCAGGGATGGAGAACCACTTCCGCACGCAGCCTCTTTTGCTCTTTTTAATGAGGCCCAAAGCCATTTATTCTGAGCTTTTGCACAATACGACCCTGAAGGACATAATTCTACAGATCATAAACAGTGTAAAATAATATGTTGACAAGTCCTAATGCATTTACAAGCCCCATGGAATAAATAGGAATTATAGCACAACATTAATAAGAATTATATGGTAGCAATTACAGTTGTGAAATTCATCCCCCAGGTGTGAGGCTAAATTGCACCGGGGGCCTGCCTGGGTGCTTCATGGGCTCACTCTGCTACATCAATTATTTCAACACCGAATATTGGCACTTTTATTGGGTTTCATTTTAATAGGCATTAATAAGATTGTTTGAAGAGCCAGTTGAGCCAGAAACAGGGAGGCAGGCATCTGAGGCTGAAAGCTGAAAGGATGCAGGAAGGAAGGAAGGGCCCTCGAGTTTATTGAGTGCCTATTGTGTTTCAGGCACGTTACATGCATTATCTCATTTAATCCCCCAGTAACCCTATGAGGCGGGGATTACTGTCACTTTTATCCACAGGAGGAAACTGAGCCCAAGAGGTTAAATGCTGATGGGCCTCAATGAGCTATTAAGGGGCATCGTTTTTTCCCACACTGCTTCCCAGCCCGTGTCTGGCTTCTCTGAGGGGTCCCTTTCAATCTCCTTCACCATTTACCACTTGGGTAGAATTCAAAGCACTCTGTTTTGAATTCTGCTAGAAACTCTCAGGTGGTGCAGAAAAAACAATTCAGCAAAAATGAGGCTTTGGTGTTAAATGTGTGTTCCAGGAAACCCTGCTGAACTTGGCTATAGCTCTCCAAAATCGGAGAGCCAGTTTGGAAATACTCACACGAGACAACACAGGGTCCTACTCTGCCCATCTCTTCCTGTCCGTAAGCAAATCCTGAAATCTATTTTTAAGTAGGGCATTGTTTAAGACGTTTTACTCTTAAACAAATGCCACATGCTGGTGTCCTTTAAATTGCTTGTTAGAAAACTATAAATGCTATTTCCCAAAGCTCCTCCAGTGGGACTTCAGAAAGTTAGAATGACTAATTTATCCATCTAATTGGGCTAATTTGTTAACCTGAATACCAAGAACCACGCAACATTTACAATGGGGGTGGGGGACCTCAGACCAACTGAGGGCTTAATGAAGCCCAGCAGAAGATAAAACTTCAAAACTCCACTGGATCAAAAGAGACCAGACCCCGAGGGGTCGATGCTGCATACCCAGTGGCCTGGAAACCACATGGCATCCAGCCCGACCCGGGGCCACCTGACTTACAGTCCCAGCTGGAATGCTTTCGAGAGGGAAAGGTGGTGCTGGGCTGACAGGCACAAATTGTGACTGTCCCAGGCAAAGTGAGACACACCCCCCCTGGTTATCAGGTATACCACCTGGTCCTCTGGGTAGCTGGTAAAACTAATCATCTCCCTTGGTTGAGGCAAGACGGACTGGTTTGTACTTAGTTCTGTCCTATAATGAAGAAGAGCAGCGCAGACCTGAGTTCACGTCTTTGATTTCATGAGGTGAAGGACAAGCTACTTGGCTTTTATTTTCTCTTCCATGAAATGGGCACAGGTCTCTTCCTTGCAGCTTTAATTTAAGAATTAGAATTAGTGTCTAGAGATTACCTAGCATAGAAGGACTGCCACGTAGTAAGTGCTCAAAATATGGAAGATGGAGTAACTAATGTCATTTTTGTAATAATATGACATATAAAACAGTATTATTTTTAGAAAGGCCTGATGTGAAACTAAACAAGAAATAGGATAATTCTTATTTCCAGGCTGGGAATTTCTAGTAGAAAATATGCAAGCAGGACTGAACAAGGCAGGCCCGTCTGCCTCGGGCCCTTCAGCGCGGGTGGGGCAGGGCCCATCTCCGCTCGCCACCCCTAGGGAGGATGCAGAGCCGGTCCGGGGGCACTGGGGAGGGCCCTGGTGTTACCACTGACAAGCTGTGTGACCCCTGGCAAGTGACACCACCTCGCTGAGCTTCAGACTGCTCATCTGTAAAATGGGCTAGTAATTGTCGTGAAGAGCAACTGAGTTATTGTTTTTAGAAGTACTTCGGATAATGCCTGGCACGGGGTAAGAGTTCAGTGAGTATTTGCTAAAGAAACATAATGTCGCGTGAGCAGTTTCTTTATCTCATCTATCGTTCCCCTGCTCTCTTCTGAGGACAGTCCCTCCTTTAAACTAGAGAACATGCTGGGGTTCTCCTACTGCTTGCCTTCCTGTACCCCAAATCCAGCCTTTTCATCAAACAGGGAACCGTCGACAGCGAGGCAGCCAGAGGGCCTGCTGCAGGAGGGAGAGGCCACGGGGCCCCACGCACACCCCCGCGGGCCTGCAGCGTCCTGCAGAAAACATTTGACGCCAAAAAACAACTGCTCTTAGTCGCCTTACAAACACCTTCGAACTCTAGACAGAGCTAACCTGAAACTCAAGTTGCACAGTGAGTAACAAAAACATCTGGGCCACCCCCTCTTCTTTGCTCATTGAATTTCCTCGTGTCTTTCTGAAAGAGGACAATGCATTCCATCCTCCTTCATCTTCAATTTCTGCTTCACCTGCTACCGCAAAACCAACTTCAGAATGAACGAATTCCCAGCAGTCTCCAGACCTTTGCAAGGGAATTCCTCACCTGTTCGGGGAATGCAGGAGGGGGCGAGGCTGCTTCTCCTTGCCACGGCCTCCCACCTCTCCGATCCTACACGCCAAGCAATAAAAAATCGTGAGCACTGCCCCGAGTATGAGTGTGCGTGAAGATTCTTATAAATGCCACACATCCACTAATATATTACTGTATAAAACATGTGTGTAAAGAAGTAAAAAGGGTGAGGATAAAATAATTGTAAATATCTTGATAAATACATGTATTAAAAACAAGTAAGTGTAAAGATTTACTGTCCTCCTTCTTACACCTTTCCCTAAGCCCACGGGGCACGCTGCAGTCTGTGTCAGGCGATCGGGGTGCAGTGGGCTGCGGACTGTGTAGCTAGGGGAACGGGAGGTCCTAAGGAATGGATACGTTCACTCACTCACACAGCAAGCGTGTGTCCAACACCCACCACGAGTGGCACAGGCGATGGTTACGGTCCTTTCTAAACCCCACGCTCTAAGCCCGAGAGAGAGGAGCGGGGGCTCCACGCCAGGAGACCGAGGGGTAACAGGATGAGATGAGGCTCTTGTTCTGTGCCCCCACTACCCTGAAACCACAGATGTTAATTTCTGCACAATTTTCAAAATAAAAAATGTATTAAAAGTATTATCTCTGTGTAAAAGGTGGCGGGGAGCGAACAACCCAACAGCGTATGTGTAGTTAGTGACAAGTAGTTGGGGCAGGAAAGGTCTTTGGAGTGTGTGAGTCACTCAAAGAATCTACCCCTCTGGGGCCCAGAGCGGGCATCTGGGGACAGGCTGGCAGGTGTCCTCTAAGGCCACCCTCTTAGCAGGCTCTGCTGGGGAACACGAGGTTGAGGAGTCAGAATTTTGCAACTGGAAGGAACTTCTGGACCAAGGAGTCCCACATTCATTTCCATGTCTCAGAAGTTAGTGACTGTCCACTTTGAGTTGGTCTTTGTGCATGGTGTAAGACATGGGTCAATTTCATTCTTATGCACGTGGAAATCCAGGTTTTCCTCGCGGCCGTTTATTAAAGAGACTACTTCCCTACTGTGTCTCCTTTGTGCCCTCGTCAAAAATTAGTTGACTGTGTTTGTTTGGATTTATTTCTGGGCTCTCTCTTCTGTTCCACTCGTCTATATGTCTGATTTTATGCCAGTACCATGCTGTTTTATCTTAGCTTTGTAATATAATTTTAAATTAGGAAGTTTGATGCTTTCAACTTTGTTTCTTCTTTCTCAAGATTGCTTTGGCTATTCAGGGTCTTTTGTGGTTCCTATATGGATTTTTAGGATTTTAGGAATTTTAGGATTATTTCTTCTGTTTCTGCAAAGAATGTCATTGGGATTTTGATAGGGATTACATTGACTCTGTCGATTGCTTTTGGTAGTATGGACATTTCAACATTAATTCTTCTGATTCATGAACATGGGATATCTTCCATTTATTTGTATCTTCTTTGGTTTCTTTCATCAATGTTTTATGTTTTCAGTGTACAGATCTTCCACTTCCTTGGTTAAATTTATTCCTAAAATTTTTTTGATGTTATTGTAAATGGGATTACTATCTTAATTTCCTTTTCAGCTAGGCTGTTATTTGCATATAGAAATGCTAGTGATTTTTGTATGTTGATTTTGTATCCTGCAACTTTACTGAATTCATTTCCTCCTGTATTGAAAAACAAAAATCGATTGGATTGGATTGTTAACTTTGATCAAACCATTCTCTATTAGAACACCCTCAAAGATCTGCACTTCAAGGGGGAATCCAAGGTTTAAGGACACAAAGGATCCACTGGTTGTGATGCTGGGTAAATACAACAGTGGAGATTTAGCCAATCAATCCTTTTTATTAGAATGGTTATTGTTTTTGTTGATGTTCTGGTTATAAAGTTTCACTTTTTTTTTTTTTAAGACTAGTTAAGTGCAATAGTGAAAAGAGGGGAAAGTAGCAGAGCAAGGAGTTCAATCTGTAACTGACTGTGTGAACAATCAAATGAGATAACTCACTACCTTAGGACTAACCAAGGTTCCATGGTTTTGATGACCTGTTCCTCCCTTGTTCTCTCACATGCTGTTATCTGCAATGAATGGGCAGATTTTAGGAATGTGTATATGACCTGATAGTCAACATGTCTGATTTAGGTTTGGCCTCCTTTTTCTTTAACTCATTTGCTCCTTATTAAATTCTGGCAAGTGTATACCTAAGCCTCCCTTGTGCTTACTTGTTTTTTTTTTAATAAAAATTTTATCTGCCTAAGAATGAGCAAATTTTGTTTCACACATGCATTTCTTGAACCAGAAGGAGTTGAGAGATACCTTTGCCATTTAGGTTTGAGATGCCACCTACGAACCTGGCCCTAGGAGACGTGCCTTCTGTATCATCAACCTTTGTCCCCCCAACTTAACAGAGGGGGAATCTGTGGCAGGAAGGTGAGGGATGTGCCATGGGTCACCAGGCTAGAAACAGGCCTCACTGAGCCTGGTCCTCGGCTCTTTGGTTCTGAAGTTTGTGTTCCTTTGACTTACTTTCAAATTGAACATCCCCTGTACGAGAGGGATAACAAAGATGTGATAGAGAAAGCAAGGCCCTGGAGATGTGCTGGGAAGAAAAGACAAAGAACACAACGTGGAGTTGCAAAAACATACACGGCATGCAGTGCACGAACACGTGGGAAGGGACGAGCTATGCCTTGTGACAGCCTGTGATGGGACCCTGCCATCCTGGGGTGGCTGCAGTCCGGTCTTTCCAAGGACAGAAACATGAGTTGTTTTTTAAAGGCTCTTGTTAGTCTCAGATATGGTAATCGATTTAAAAATGACATTCGCTCTGTCAAAAGTTTCTACAAGAAAATATAATTTAACCTGGCACTGTCACATATAAAAATTGGCTGCCGCTGATTTTTCTTGGGTTGAATTTTCCATTTTCATACTCCACAGTTTTATAACCCCCATTGCGGGGGCGTGAGTGGGCAGGACAGCAGCTGAGAGGGGAACCTGTAGGTAGCCCCAGTAGCTCGTGTCAGCATTTCAATCTGAGAAATGAGCAAGGCCAGCAGATAGGACTCTGCGGTAAGATGATGACATTCCACGGGACTGCTGAGGAACTTCCACTGGTTGTCAGCAAAGGAGGTAAAAATCAGTGTTGGTTTCGTGAATCAAATGAGAAACCAAGGTGGTCTGGAAGCGCTGTACACACACACACACACACACACACACACACACACACCCCCTCTTCCCGGCTGCCCATCTGGCCGAACCTATGTCACCGCCCAGGAGCCCTGCTGGGTGCTTCTGCCACGCTGGCCCCAAAGCTTGCCCACCTCCTCACACCTCTGCCCACACTTCCCTGTGCTGACCCCTTCACTCTGAGAGATGGCCCGGCCGTTTTAGTACCTACAGAGTGCTCAGTCTTTGTAGTCCTAAACACAAAATAGTGACATGCAGATAAAAATAAGTCAACCTTTTCCAGAAACCCTATACGTCTCATTTTTCCTATAACACAGATCATTAATATTCATGTAAAAGTGATAACTGCAGTGACAGCAAATTAAAACTCTCCTGGGGTGTCAAATTCTGGCAAATACATTAGCAAAGAGTTGCCTTTCTGCCTTATAGATTTATCATTATAAATTAGCTTTAATTGGTAGTGACCCACTTTATAGGAGCTGAAGCAACAACAGTCTAAATGAATTGGCAATGATGATGATGAAAGACATATTCGTGCCCCAGGGACCATGAACCATGCCTGGAAAATGCTTGGCCGCCTTGTCCCTGCGCCTCAGCTCATTACTGGAATGTCATCCCCTATCTCTTCCTTAACTACGGAATGGGTCCTGGTTCTCCGAGCCAGAAGTAATAGCTCCATAGGACCGAACACTTTCTAATGAACTGCTGGGCCCCATGTTGGTTTCATCTCTGGTATTTGAGGGCTCTCGGTCATTACCTTTGATTATCCCACAGTGCCCAGGGCAGCGCCTGCACCTAAGGAGCCTCCGGACATGTGTTTGTTGAATGAATGAGTGAACACACTTTAGAGATCTTAGAGGTGGAAGGGGACCCAAATTACACACCGTCCACTCTGACCCCTACAATCTCTCTATGAAAGTTAGATTATTTCACTTTCCTGCTGAAACCCCTCTAAGTGGCTTCCTACGAGCTGTTGCTTTATCATAGTTGCTTGTATCTTTCATATCTGAAGGACTATTTTTCTTAATAAGTTAACTTAAGAACTATTTGTACCTAGTTTAATGCTAAATTTTTATACCTATAAATCTATTTAACAAATATTTCTAAATATTCAGATACTATTAAATAACTAATCAAAATATAAATTTTAAAATAAAATGCTCTTACCCATTTAAGTGTTGATTATAAACTTAGTCAAATTCTACATATTTCAATAAAATTACGCCAACCTTACTATTTAAGTAGTTGTTTAAACTATCTTAAAAATCGACAAATCACACCAATTATCACAATAACTATAAAACCTACATTTAACCTATTACGCAAGTTGGTTGTAAAGATCTGATTTATTTTTTCATTATTTCCATACTTAGCTTTGACCTTCCTGGGGTTACAAGAATCTGGCCAGACCTAAAAGAAAGAGGAGCTGATCTTGGGCCAGTGGAAGGCGAAGGTTCTGAGTTACTGACTGACTGGATTTTTAGCTGGGACACAATCGGGACACGATAATTCAAAATGAGCTCGCATTTCCTGTGTTAGACTCCTGGGGGTTCTGGGTCAAGGTCTGTTTGCTCCGTAAACTGGACTTTCAAAGGCAAACTCTTTCTTGACACTTTGATACCTTCAGTAAAAGTACTAGGGTCATTCGAGATGGCATCTTCCAGGGAACACCATGTTCCCTCAGCACGGCCAGCCCTCCTCGCGGCACCTCTCTGGTCCTCTTTCTACCTGTTTGTGATCGAAGGTGTTGGCCAGTCTTTCCTACTCCTGCCCCAGGTCCCACTTCTCCTGGCTATGGGGCTCACTCCTGTCTATCTGCTAACGGGGGTCGAGAAAGCATCCATGCTTTATGAACAGAAACGTACTTTACAAAACACAACGCTCGCTGGAGCCAATGCCACACAGCAAGATTTTCACCTTTCTTACAGCTACGTTTTGGGCACACTATACTCCCGTCCCCATTTCCAGTATCATTCTGCACTCCTTGATTTTCAAAGATTCAATTAATTATCAGTCATTATCATACTCTTTGATGCTCGAATTAACACAACTTGGCTGGCAGAAGCCCCTTTAGGTGACCTCCTTGTTCTTTCAGTATTTCCCCATTACTATTTTTTAATCTGAATTTTCTTCTCTTTAATGAAAGTTACAATCACAGGCAGTAAAACGTCATATAGTTCCGCGAGGCTTATAGTGAACACCAGGAGTCCCCGCTCCCTGTGGCAACCGCTGACCAGTCCTTGACCTGGCCTTTCTGCCCCACTTCTAAATAATGTGCCCCCACTGCGGTGTTCCGGTGTTTGGTTTGGGTGTCTACTGATTTCCTGCTACGCAAGGTGAGGGTTTTGATCTTTTACATCCTCCTAATCCTCTTCCCACACTTCCTCTCCTCCGAACAGCACTTCATCACATAATACAGCAGGTCTTTGTTCAGTGCTGTTTCATTGTAACACTGATGAGAAAAAAAAATAAAAAAATAATAAGTTCCCGGCTGAGGCGACAACCTGTGTGGAGTTTGCATGTTCTCCCCAGGTCTGCGCGGGTTGCCTCAGGTCCTCCGGTCCCCTCCCACAGCCCAAAGCCGTGCACGTTTGGATCACTGGCGTGTCTACATGGTCCCCGTCTGAGAGTGCGTGTGTATGCGAACGTGCCCTGCCGTGGGATGGCATCCTGGCCAGGGCTGGTTCCCGCCGGGGCCCTGAGCTGCCAGGAGGGCTCTGGCCACGTGACCCTGAACTAGAATAAGTGGGTTGGAAAATAAATGAATACGAATTACTGCCAAATAATTCATGAAGTATACGATGATGGTACAACTGCACGACGTACGTGACGCAGCACAAAAGCACTCAGTGAAGCCTGCCGCACTTGTTAGCGTTTGTTTCTGAATCATGTGGTAGCAGCGGGTGCTCCTTACAATTTTCATCTTGCAAACATTTATCCCCTGACTTAACCTGCCACCACGAGGACCACCATCACTCATGATTCACCAAAAATTGGGTGAATCATTACTTTACCTGTTTTTATTTTCTTAAATTAATAAAATTAATACATAATTAGGTATAGCTCACATTTATGTCAATGTTTAACATTAGAAGTGTTTTGGGTCTCTATTTAGAAGTTCAGTGATGTTTCTGTGGCCAGAAATATGCCGTAGGAACTTGACTCTTCTTCATATCAATTAGCCTGTGGTAACGCTGGATTCATTATATGTCATTTCACTGAATGCTGAAGTTTCCAAGAACTTAGAGATGACATTAAGCAAGGACGTACCGTGTTTGGCTTCATTAGCATTCGCTGCAGTATTTTGACACTGAGCCATGGAATGAACTATGCTCACATCTTTCTTTTCTTGGGGTTAATAAGTGCCATCTCCACAGCCTGTTTTCATCTTTCTCATCTTCCTCCTCACCACCATCATCGCTGCAAAACAGCTCATGCATATTTGGGGCTCACTATGTCCAGGCACTGTTCCAAGCACTGTACACCTATTAGCTTGTTTACACCTTGCAACACCCCACGAGGTGGCCACTAAGACTATCTTCGTCTTCCACAGAATGGAGGCCCAGAGGAGCAGAGTGATTTGTCTGAGGTCACGAGCTCCTCCAAGGCGGAGCAAGGTTTCCTGCTTGGCCCTCCCGGGACTCCCCTCACCACTGTACCAGGGGATTCTGTGTTTTCCTTTCTTTGTTTACCTGTTGCTTGGGTCGTGGGAGGTGAAATTTGGAGTCCCCGGGTGACAACGTGTTTATTCTACCCTCATCTGCTTGTAGCTTGGAGCCCCTAGGGCTGGTGCTCATGTTCTCTCGGGACCTTGGTGGCACTGCTTCATCTTGTAGCTTCTTGGGGCGCTGCTGAGGAGGCCTGAGCCACCGCGACTCCTGAGTCTCAGACGTGTCCTCCTCTTGGGAGACTCCGGAGCTTTTCTCTTTGTGCCCCCTCCCCCGCCATCCTTTTTACTGTCGTGCTGGGGACTCATTGACCTGGACACTCACGCCCTCCAGTTCTGGGAAACTTCTTTAAATTATTTTTTGATGATTTCTTCTCCTCTACTTTATCTGTCTTTCCGGGAACTCTTTTTATTCAAATGTTACACCTCCTGGACTAATCCTTTAATATTCTTATTCTTGTCACTTCTGTTTTCTAAATCTCTGGGTTTATTTTTTTTTCTTTTTACTTTATGGGAGATGTTTCTAAAATCTCTCTCTGATCTTTCTGTAAAGGTTTTCATTTCTGCTATCATATGTTTTCATTTCTAAAGACTCATTTTTATTCTTTTTTCATGTGCAAACTTTTCTCACCCCTCCGAGGGGAAGGTTGAGGTTCGTATTTTCTCCTGCTCCACGCGTTGCTGCTGTGGCTTCCGCTTCCCCTCCTTCCTCCTGAATCTGGTCTCTGACGTCGTTCATCCTGGAAACCGTTCCCGAACCTCGAGTATCCTTGACCGTGTCTGCTCACATTTCAGAGCGAGGCATACGAAGCCGACTGATGCTCTAGCGCAGGGGCAGGGCTGTCAGGTGGAGAATGTCCCCATGGTGCGCCTGGCCGGGGACCAGTCCTGTGGGTCCTTTGCTCTTGGGCTGGTCATCCCGGGCGATGAGTCAGGCTCTGGTCTTCCTGGCGTGGGCAGGGAACGGCGGCTGTGGTTCCGCCACCAAGGATGGAGTCCTGCTCAGTCTCCCTGTTCTCGTAACCGTGCCTTGCCCTGGACTCTGCCTGTTGTCGCTGGTGCAGCCTCCCCTGAGAATTCACCTCCAATGCTCTGTCGCAGGCAGGGAGAGGCAGCTGCCTGGCCTCGCAGGGCTAAAGGGGAAATAGGGAGGGGGGACGAAGCTAAATCCAAGAGAGATTTTTGACCAGTTCTCCTGATTTCAGTCTTACTTGTGCCCCCATAGTCAGAGGTATCTGTTGCTCTAATTCTTTTTTTTGAATACATAACAGCTCTATTGAGATATAACTCACATACTATGAGTACACAATCTACCCAGTTCAAGTGTGCAATTCGATGGTTTGTAGCATATTCAGAGTAGTGCAATCACCATAATTGATTCTAGACCATTTTCATCTCCCCAAAGAGAGACTTGCTCCAATTCTTGAGGCTTCCTGGGACTACTGAACAGCGTGTTTCTCGCCCTTGTCAGCTCAAGACGCGGCTTTTTCTAGTTTGCTAAGGCAGGGTCCTGTCTTCCTTTTGCTTTCCTGCTTTCACACCTTTTGTTGCTGCTGTCTCATCTTTGTGGGTTACAACTTTTAAACCTCACTTCTGTTATTTCAGGGGCACATGTATGTTCAAATCACCACAACTCTTTAACTGGAGGTTCCCTGGCTGTTTTGAAAGCATCCTTCTTCCTGGTAGAAGAAAAAATTCCAAGCCTGTCCTGGATAACTCCTGCCCCAAGATGTGGGGCCAGCTACTTTCCTTTCAGTAGAGGACGGCACTGAGATCGGAGCCTGGGTGCTGGCGGTGGGGTCCGGTGGTCCCACGTGAGGGCTGCTGTCGGGAGAGGTCGCTGCCCTGAGCCGTCTGAGGGACAGGGCTGGAAAGGCTTCTCTTCATAATCCCAAGGTCACTACTGACATTTCCAATTTAATGCTCACCTTAACAAATGCTTCAAAATGTTATTCCAAACAAACATGTATTTTCTCTGCCTTATGGCTACTTAAATTTTTATTCCCTTCCCTGTCCGTCATTATATCTCACCCTGTTATGATGTTCGCATGTCTCCTTATCCACCCTGCTGGGGTCACTCTGCTGACACTGTTCTCTCCACCCTGAATTCGAGGCCAGTGTCTATAAAATACTTCCCCCGCAGGACCCTTTTCCCTGTGGTTCCCTCTCCTTGGACACTCTTCTCCCAGCTTTTCCCATGGCTGGCTGTCGGCATTCAGGTGGTCTCAGCTCCAACATCACCTCTGGTGTTCTTAAAAGCGCCTGGTGCAGTCAGTACTTGATAGACATTTGTTGAATAAACAAATGAGAGGGGGAGGCCGTATGCAAAACGGGCCTGCCTGCCGAGACCCAGCCATCACCCAACTGCTAATACCTCACCTGGTTACTTGAGGGGACAGAAACCCCACACAAGGGTCAAGTGACAAAGGCACAGTGAAGATGCACACCAAGTTAGATGTCTGAGCTGCAGCTTCTGCCACTTAATGACGAATGAGATGTGTAAGTCCAAATCCCCGTCACCTTCCTCTGTACCAGTTTTTGGCAAAGAAGTGAAAATCACAAGTTGATGAGATGCTAATAGGCAGCGACAGCTCCCGCTTGTCCACTGACAAAAAGTGAACTGCCAGGAGAATGCCGAGGCTGCCACCACCGGCCCCTCCCAAGCTGCCAGGTCTGTGAGCAGAGCAGAGCTCAGCCAGGAGCGCACAGCCCTGACTGCCACCTTGGCCGCGGCCGCTGTGACGTGACCGTCATCATCCTAGGGGCTAAGGTTGTACAAAGGGAGCTGTGGCCGACCTCCTAGCTCCCGCATTCCCCTTCAGGGAGGTGGTGAGGATGTCACCCTAACTCTATCACCCACGATTTGAGGATAAGGATCAAGGTTATTCAAATTAACATCTAAAAATTGGAAATTCAGATTTTAAAGCAATTCCACAAAGCCATAATAAGAAATTCTGCATGTATTTAAATAGGCAGAGTCTTAGGAAAAAAAAGGAGAAATAAATGCCTAGAAAAAAATGGTCCCTCTCTCATTAACCTTTTGTCTTCAGGCCCTGTCGTCCTTTTCTGGTTTCCTCTGGGAGACTTCACGGCAGCCCTCTGCACCCTTCTCTCACCTACTCAGCTTGGAGCCAAAACGCTTGGAGCTTTGGTTCCATTACTGCTCCCGCAGGAGTCCTCTAGCCGTGGAGCCGACCTCTCTCAGTACCCAGTTCCCAGCTCTCCAGCTTGATTAGAGGAGAAGGAAACTGCCCAAGAAGCACACGGAAATACTGTCTCCTTTATTCTTGTCATATATTGTTTCATGTCCCAGATCTTAAAAATCTCACATTTTTAGGAAAAACTGAGCAACGAGAAATGACAGCATCTCTTTAGGACAGCAGGGATCTCAGCAACGCCCTCCCCAACCCTCACCCTGGTCGTGAGCCCACTGCTTCTCCTTTGGGGACATCAAAACAACTTTCTCCCTTAGCTTTCCAGATGCTGCTAAGGACGCAGGGAGATTTAATAGAAAGGTTTCCCATAGCAGCGAGCACTGGTAGGACCTACTTACTTCCCACGCAGTCTGGGCAGTGCTTTCAAACTGCAGATCATGACCCAGAAGTGGGTCATGAAATCAATTTAGTGGGGCACAACCATTGCTGTTTCGAAAGGGACGGATTGGAATACAAAGCATGGAGTATAAGAAGATGGGTTCCTGTGACTTTTGTTTCAGGGCTCTGTGCATGTGTGCTGTCTCTCACCGTAAAATACAGTTTCTACTGTATGAAACGGTAAAAAACCTTAAAGTCATTTTTGACTATCATCATCTCAGTTTATAGAATTTCTTTCTATAAGAATCCACATTGAATCCAGAAAAAAAATTACCGATATTGTATCTGACATTTAAACAGGACAGGAGACAAGGCTAACAAAGATAATTTTGGGCACATTGGGACAAGGTACTGGGCCAGCAGGGGCACAGACCATGCACCAGTCCTCCCCACCAGGGACCTACAGTCTCACCGGGAGGGCCTCAGGAGCTTCAGAGGACCCACACACAAGGGAGTCACAGAGCCACAGACACAAAGGCGATAGGCGTATATGACAGATGGAAACTTAGAAGAAATTTCTTGGTTGATTCAGTACCCTTGAGGATGTGGGTCAGATTCTTTGTGGATATTCCCAAGGGCAGTCCATCTTTGTCTCCCGAGCAGGTACATCTCTCCTAAGGAATGGCCACAAGTCGTTCAGAGCCACCCTGCTGGACTCCTTCCCCAGGCTGTCCTCGGAGTGCTGATGAGACTGGGTTGTCAAACACAGCCTCGAGTCTCGCGGCCAAGCCAAGGAGGGCTGGCCAGTGAGCACTTGCCAGGGAGCGGTGAGCGGCTCTGCTGGAGCCAGTGGTTTGGGCCAGACCCAGAGAATCGCAGCTGCCGGGCACCGTGAAGGAGCTGGAGTCCGTCGCAGGAGGAGAGGTCGGGGCCAGTCTGGGGCGGCTGGCAGATTCCTCTCCTCCATCACCCTCATGTGCTCACCCGGAAATTGCCGTCAGAAGGCCGGTGCCACAGGGAAGGGCTTGTCCTTACTCCCCACAGCACCCCAGCACCCAGCACAGTGCCTGGACTGAGCAGGCCCTCAGCTGATGGTTGTGGAAGGAAGACAGAGCCCCTGGGCGCCAGAATGGTGCTCCCTGATACAGCGCAGTGGGCATTTGTGTGTAATGTATTTGGTAGTTGTACTTTGGCTTATTAGGCTTATGTAATAAACACTATGATTTGTTTATAAGTGATGATGATGATGATGATACTAGGGACCACAATCTGCAAAGGTGCACACACACACCATGGCTTCATCCACCCGTTAAACCTGATTAGCACAACTACAATCCAACTGTCCGCAGGCCATTTGGTGAGGCGCTGAGGGGCAGCGGCTTGGGAGCGGGCAGCCTGTGCCAGGAGTCTGGCTCCGCTCTGACCATCCAGTGGCCTTGGCCAGATATTTCACCTTTTCATGCCTCCATTTCTTCATCTGTAAAGTGGAAATAGTACCAGAGCTAACCTCACAGGGCTACTGTGAAGATTACATGGGTTAGTTTAATATGCATAAAGTATATAGATTGATTATTGGGACAAGTTATATAATATACTAGCACTAGTTGGTATCATTATTTTAATCACTATTTAAAAACTATCTAGACTTGAAAGATAGGACCAAGGATTCACAAGGCCTAACAAGAAATAATCAACTGTCTGTCTAAAATGAAGGGACTAAAATATCTAGAATGTAGTTCACACTTCTAATATACTGGATTAGGATGCTGATTTCTAATGCTGTCAGAAAAACATAAAATGCTGATTTAGGATGTGGCTGAAGTAATTTTCATTAATTCATTTAAAATATCGGAGACCTGGAAATAAACAAGATACGCCGTCTCTCTGGCCCTGAGGTGTGCAATGCAGGACTCTGGCACCCAAACAGTTAGTTATTGTGCCAGGGAAGAATGCAAGGTCAGAGGTGGCCCAGACGTTAGGGGAGTGTCCACTTTTAATGATATGACTTCTGAAAACAACGGAAGCAGAGTAGCGTCTTTGTGGGATCAAATGCGTTTTTCTCTGTAGTGCTGAAGCACTTGCCAGAGCTTGTAATTGGGATGGTATTTTCCTTCCTAACTATGAAATAAAATGTGCAATACTTATAGAGTGCACATCTACAGGAAGAAGGGATATTTTCATGCCAAGAAAAAACTCAAAAGGGGGGTTAGGAAGGGGAGGATGATAGATTTCAAGAAAAATGTTGCAATGATCAAGATGAGAAATAATTAGGGTCTGCTAGCAAAAACCAGTTTCTACTACATCAGAGTAATTGTCTCCTTCCAGACAGAGCATATGACATGAAAATGCACCAACAGAAAATACGTTGCTTCTCTGGGGAATAATGTCGTGAGAGTCACTGAAAGTTCACGCAAATCTCAGAGATCTCCCATAAAAGCGTAGTTTCACACTTCGTCCCATGTGGAAACTACAGCCTGTGCCGCATGAAAAACGAGCTTTATGAGAGCACTTCTGATTTTTAAGAAGGCTATTTGGCTTCATAACAGGGCAGCTTCCTGAAAGCACCAGCGATGTCACTTTTACATATTGCACATACCAGGAAGGCTTCCTAATCGCCAGGGCTGCATTTAAATCTGGTGGAACGTTAGATGGGTGACAAACTTTGACAAAAGCGATTGGGAAAAACTGCAAGGGCAAGAATTTCCCACTCTAAGAGATCATTTGAAGCATGTTCTAAAAATGAGTCAGACTTTTACACTCCAGGCATGACGATAAAGGTTGAGCGAGAGGGGACAACATGGCCTTCCCCACTCCCAGCAGCTACTCACACCCCACGTGCATATGTATCAGGGTTCCCTTGTGCGCGGGCGCTATGGCAGCCTGCAGAAGGCCAAGATCTCGGCATGGGCACCCGCTCACCCTGGCAGCGTTTTTCCTGTCATTTCTCTTTCTTGGCAGAAACTCACACGATCATGAGAAGACGCTCCGTGGCCCAGCAGCCTGGGTTCCAGCCATGGCTCCTTCACTGACACGCTCGATTTCTCTTTGCCATGGAACCCACATCGGAGGAGTCAGTGAGTTAATGTAACCTAAGCGCTTGACCCAGTACTGCCACGTAGTCAGCGCTACCTGTTATTATTTCCCCTGGCTGAGCAGACACATGTGATTTCACAAATAGTCAATCAGGATGACGGATGTTGCTTAATGGCTTTTTAAAGACCTAGTGTCAGTGACAGAACCCCAGGAGCCACAGGGGTTAATTCAGTTGACTGATTTCCCCTGCCCACTGTCACTCGGTCCCCAGTCCTCATGGCAGCTCCATGCGGGGCTGCCTTCTGCCTGGGCTCTCCTCACTCCCTCCTGGCTTGCCCTGGCCTGCATTTTGCCCAAGGTAGAAATTGCTTTCACTCTGCCACCTGCTATGTTCAGATTCACCTGCCTCCACGAGCTGTTCTTGGTCAACCTCGTTGGAGTTTCTTGCCATCCGCCCCGAATAAGCCGTGGGGTTGCCTGCCCTGGCCTGGCCATCCAGTTCCCTCAACTGCCCTGCTCGCCTATGCCTTTGTTCCGTGACAAAGGCATGAGGCCCACCTCTGAAGACTGGATTATCCTTTAACTTGGACACAGGTGATTTCACAAGCGGTTGTGAGATTTCTTTCCTGCCATGACTTGCGAGCATCAGCTCTGGCAGTGAGAGGTTGCCCTGCGGTAAGAGCACGCGCCCCGGAGTCAAACTGCCAAAATCAAAACTGTGCTTGTGGGATTTCAGGGAACTTCCTTTCTTCCTTCAAGCCCCAGCTACCCCACTTGAAAACAATGGAAACCAGAGCAGTGGCTGGCAGTGGCAAGGACGGAGCTCATACATGCAGAAGGTTTTTCACGATGCCTGGCAGAGCAGGGCTCAGCACAGAACCTGGGGCGGTGATCACACGTGCCACTAGCACGGTGTCCTTTCTTCTTTCCCAGAATAGAGGTGGGTGGGCTCTTTCCTCTCTTCCACCCTGTCCCCTCTTCATTCAACCTCAGGGTCTCTCTGGGCATTGTTGGACTGGACATCCTGCATTCCCAGGCTGAAGACTCCTCAGTGTGTTTACAAAATGTCTTGCTGAACAGAACGATGCCATGTAAATGCCACACGGTGATAAGAGGTTTTTCCGTGGTTTAGTAACAAGACTGTTTGTCATCAGACATCTATTCAAGGGTGAAAAACAGGAACAGTCATGACCTAATAAGCCACACCTATTGGTTCCCAAACAAGTAGCGACAGAAATAAGGAAAGACCCGTCACTGTGCCCAAAGCCTCACGTGGAAATGTGATGACGGCGTATTTACAAGGACTCCAAACATCAGGTGCTTAAATTCTGTTGTGCCTGAACTGCCTGTGGCCAGTCTGGGGAGCAATTCTTATCATAATGGATGAGGAGAGACATTTCTGGGACTCCAGACAGCGGTGTCTCGATGGCACCAAATGGGAAAACATCTGCAGGGACGTTCCGCTTCTCCGGTCCCTCCCCTGCGTTTCCAGGATAGATTATCAAACCTAAGCAAGGTCTTCTATTTGGGTCACTTCCTTATGTGATAATCCCATGGAAGGCCTGAGGGGCTGCCTCTGGCCTGTTTCCCAGAATCACATCCAGGAGGGGGCAGGCCAGGAAGGCGCCCCACCCGTCATTTTCAACATGCGGTAGGAAGTAGGCTTTGCCCATCAAAAACAAAAATAGAAACACAGCAACAAAAGACACCATCTCACTGTCCTTTTGCCATGCTCAGAGTTAGGAAATGCCATTTCTACCAAGATCTAATTTTCCGTACAAAGTAAAGGAAGACTTTGTTTTGAATTTCTGTGTCTTGTTTTCCTAGACCCTCCACTACCAGGCCTTGCCTCTCTAACCACACTCAATCCCCCATCAGCTCCCACCTGGGGTCGGGAGAGGTGTGGCGCTGCTCTCCCTGCGTCCCCAGCAGGGGCTCACTCACCTCTTGGCTCCTGCTCTCTCTTCTACCTTTGCTCCAGCCACAGCCTGCCCTTTCATGTATGTCTTCCAGATCTGCTTAAGTTCCAGGAGGGCCTGGGCCCTGTTTATGCCTCTCCCCTGCACAAGTCCTAAGAATGCCACCAGTACATACTTTCTGATGGCTTTAAGAACATCTAAACTTGACCTCTATGTGATATCATTCCTGGGTCATAGAGTGATAACATGACCAAGGCTTGGGGGAGGTGACCTGTTCCTGGTCACATATTCAGCAAAGGTCCAGCCAGGGGCAGAAGTCCAGCACCCAAGTCCCCAGTATCCACTCTAATGACCTGCCAGTGGCTGCTCAGGTCAAATGAGAAACCAGCATTTGCAAGCCAGGAGACAGAACCAACTCTCCTGCGTCACAGATGCTGCTTGGAACTCTCTTGTTCCCAGGGATTCGCTCAGCAAATGCACTCAGTCCTCTGAGACTGTATCTACTCAAATGAGCTGCTTATTTACTTTTCTGAATGCAAGGTTCAAATAGTAAGTACTTTTGAAAACTATAGAGTAGTTACCAACGCTTCCTAGATAGTTCTGGCTGAGTTCATGGATCCCACAACCATGATTTGTGTATGTAGATGAGACTTTGTGAATATACGAAGAATAGGGGTTTAAACATGTCTCTAAAACTGTCACTCTAATGTGAAGGTAGGAGTTGAGTCCTGAGGGAAATAAAAAGATGAGATTTCCAATTCTAAGTTCTCCCATCGATGAATAACTTCACTGCTCCATCCTCTTTCTCAACTGGTTTGGAGTTTGATTTGTGACCAGCACTAAAACCAAATAGCTCATCTTCCGAATCAACCCTGGCCCAGAGACAGACAAGTTGACCTTGGGAAGCAAGGTCAGCCCCGTGTGCCAGCGGATCGTGATATCTGTTACGCAATCATTACCTCCCCTCGGCCAGCTTGAATCTACTGATTATTTCTTCCCTTGCTTTCTTTTGCTCTGTAAGAACAATGCTCCTTTTTATATGAAGACAAACCAGTGATATGCCATCCACAGATTTCCTTATGGGATAATCTATGTGTCATAGCCTATAAATGAAGTATTTTCCAGTTAGCTAAATGAAGATTAATGAACAGATATGCAGCAAATCTTTGGGGAGACACAAGACAACCTCTGGAACGGGCAGTGTCATCGAAGTCCAAGCAGCCTGCACAGTTTGCATTTGTAAATGGCCATTTTAAACTACTTCAAGGGATAATTTTCAAGTTTTAGCATCCAAGAGAAATGTTTTATATGACTGTATTTTTCTAAAAAGTGCAGGTTTAGAAAGCCAAACTCCAAATGTTAATTATATGATGGTCCCAATCTTTTGGGGGTGGATTCTAGAATTAGAAGTGTGGGAAGGTTATGTGGTTCAAGCAGGCAGAATTTCTCCTGCCTCAGCCAACCATCCCACGGGAACTGGTCACGCAGACACGCGTGTTGAGGATGGAAGGTGGGGAGAAAAGTCAGCTGTTGCGATCTATTGCCTATGCCCTGTTTAAGGGGACTCGCTTAGAAAATGCAGCTGAAATACTTCTAAGGTGCTAAAACAGATTGTTACAATGTTGCTGCCTACGGTGCCGTAAGGCTTTATAGCCACAGAGCGCCTGTAGTCTCTGGAAGCCATTCTGCATTCTTACATAAACTCTTTTCCCCCCAAAAACCCCATTCTCCACAGAAAAAGGCCTTTTAATAATGAACAGCCGTCTGTTCCACATGGCACAGGAAAAACATGATAAACCAAGTCACACAGCCTTGGCTGTAAACATATTCTTACACAAGATTTCTACAATTCCACATAAACAAAAAACAAGCTATTAACCACTTGCAGGACAAAAAAAGAAAAAAAAATGCATTGAGTTTCCTGCAATTAAGTTGCAATGTTTTACAGTGCAATTTTATTTATAACTGAAAAAGAGTAAATAAGTAAATATATAAAAGTCGAACAGACCCCTCCCGCCAAAGGCTTTTTCTGCAAATTAACTTTGCAGTAATGAAACCTGTGCCAGCTGGAATCTGTCCCCTGTGCTCTGTGGCACGGGCAGCCCAAGCAGGTATATGGCTGAGAAAAAACAAAGCACAGCGTTTTCCACCTTCGGCCAGGGGATGTTAATTGAACTTTGGCAAATGTTTAAAGATTTCTCTCTCTACGTTCAAGAAAGAATTAAAAACAGTTGAGCTGGGGAAAATGAACATCTGTTACTGACTTACACTCACAACCACAATGAAAAACACTCACAATTAAAGCGATTTTGCTTCCCTGCTAGTTAGATCTGTAATCTTGGGTTAAAAATATAAATGCAGAGGCTCCTTATTGTCTTTGGGGCTTTCTTCTCAGGGCTGCTTGTAAAAAAGGTAGTTTACTTGGGATTGAATTTTTTCCTGTTGGAATAACAATATCAGGAAACAGATCTGTGTAAAAAGATAGGGATGACAACAAAAAGTACCTACGCAATTGAGCCTCATTTTATGAAGCTATGAAACAGTAGTCAAGAAGTGTTTTATATTTGGGAGTTAAATACGCTTTACAGCTGTGTAAAAAACCAGAGCCATTTTGGGCCAAACATAAACATTCCAACGTCTACAAGGTTTACTTATATTGAGCGACTGGGCAGGTTTCTATCAACTGGGAGGGATTTGTGTGTTATGCATTTCAGCACTGAAAAGTCTTCTACATCAAGTCATTTCCCGTCCAACATGCAGAAATTTCATCAAGAAAATCAAATCTATTTCCTACAAGGTCTTCATACTTTCCCCCGGCTAATGAAATAACATGCAATAACCTCCTGACTGATACGCCAGACTCCAGCCCCTCTGCCTTCCAATCCATCCTCTTTCTGGCTGGCACATTAACATCCCCCCAAGTAGCCGCAGTCCGTAAGATCGCTCTTCTTGTTTGATTGCATTAGTTGGTTGGCTTATTAAAAATGACTCCCCACTGCCAACTCTATTAAACACAACTTCCTTTAAGGTTCTTCTATCTATGCGTACGCGCTGTGAATCTAAGGCACCAATTTGCTGGTGTGTACAGCACCACAGGTCCCCAGCCGTCTTCGTGCTATCAGGCTAAGTTTTCTGGCTTGGAATACACAACACCTAACCCACTCCTCTACCCATATTACATGCACTCATCCTTGAAAATCTCTCTCAAATGCTACTTCCCCCGGGTAATTGTTAATTGAACTGTTCCTAAGCAGATGGGACTTTTAACCATGATAGCACATCACTGAAGGCTCTTGGGTCCAGTCTCTTCTAGGAGGTTTATCCCCACACTTGTCTTCCTCTGCAATGACACTCCCAGCTCTCTGGGGGAGGGGTTCTGTGCATCTCCCACAGCACTCAGGACTGGGTCTTCCAGTCACAGCCATTGGACCCAGTGGCTGTTTTTCCTCTTGGTGGGAAGAGTCGGTGTAACATTTTGACTCTGGTCTGATACGCTGCTGCTAAGGGAGATGCAGATACTTTGATGTAATTATTACATAAACTAAAAACAATCACACTCGCTTCCACCAAAGTAACGTGTAATTTGGTCAAACAGCTCTGCCAAGTGTGGGTTCTAACTGGAATGGCTATCTTAATTAGTCCTTTTTCTTGGTCAAGTCAAGAGGGAATTAATTTGCAACTCACTAACATTGTTTTGCAGAATCTTAAAACACGAAAATGAGCTCATGGCACAGGGCCTTGCTGCTAAAGGTCGAAGGTCGCTGCCTAAGGAGGCTGGGTCTGCCTTGGAACGTGTCCACGAGCTCCAGCCAGCTCCGGTCCCCTTCCCACACCGCAGAATCCACTGGGGCGGAGGAGCTGAGGCTGGGAAAATCCCCCAGGAGAGACGAGGAGAGGACAGAAAACCCTTATAGCCTTAGCAGAACATGAGGCTTTTTCTGAGGTTTTGGAAAATAAGTCTGGACAGTTTTCCTTCCAAGTGGTATTGATTCGGCACACCTCTACCCCCCCTTGCCACCCCCTCAGGAAAAAAACCAGAAGCGCTGGGGGAGCTGTGATGTTATTCCTGGCCTTGACGCGCACGAGCGGGAAGTGCCATAAATCTCTCAAGAAGGCCTAGGCTCCTGGGATTTCCAGAACCAATCCAATTTATGAGGATCAGATCATTCAGACAGACATCCGAGCCTCAGGTCCTTATGAAAAACAGTAATGTATGGGATCATTCTTGTCACTCAGGAGAATGCTACTCTTCCAAGGTCCCTACTTATCAGGACATGCTCTGCGTCCAGGGAAAAACAGCAAAGCAGCACGGCCTGAATCAGACCACTCCGAGAACTTTCACTCTAATTTCAGAATGACTTACCTGGGAAAGCTGCCCGTGGCTCGCTGGGCAGTGATAAACGAGAGAGGTGGTGTGGTGTGACCCTGGCTCTGCTCCAGGTGGAACAGTGGCTAAATAGCCTTCGGGTCGTCAAGACTGGCCTCACAGACACGGAGCAGAGCGGTGGCTCGCAAACGCTACCCACGGACTGGCACCGGGGAGCTGCAGGCAACTCCTGAGGCCCAGGCCCAACCCGTGGAACGTGACTCATTAGATCTGGGGTGGGTCCCAGGGAGCCATATTTTTAAGCTGCTCCCAGGTCACTGGGAAAAGTTTGGGAACTACTGAAATGCCGTATAACGTGACGGAGGTGGCCAGTGATTTAAGACTGTGTCTCAATTCTAGAAGCGTCGTTGGCTGTAGACTGCCCCTGAAAACCTGCTCCTGCCCAGCCCGCTCAGGAAACGGCTGGGCCATCCACTCACCTGCTCCAGCACAGAGCCCGGGAGTCCTTCTTCTCTCTCTCCAGGCCCTAGAACAGCCCGAGTGATCACATCTCCACCCTATCATCCTAGTCCCAGCACCTCAGCATTCTCTCTCTCCTCCAAAGCTGCAGTACACCCCTCCCTAACCTTCTCACTGCCTCAACCCATCCCCACATTCATTCATCAGTTAGAACAGCCTTTAAAAATGTAAAGCAGATCACCACACTCCCCTGTTTAAAACCCTCCACCGGCTTCCCATCACATGCAGAAAAACGTGCAGACTCTCATCACCTGGCATTTTCCTCCCACCCTGCCCACCTGAGTCCGCCAGCCTCCCCTTTCTCTTCATCTGATTAAGACGTACTCACTACTAAAACTCACGACTGGTTATCACTGCTTCCAAGAAGTCCTCTGTGACTCCTCACCCCGAGTCTGCACTAGGGGCCCGCCGGTCTGCACATAGGCCCAGCCCCGTGAGAAACCTGCCATCCCGCGTGGATCTGATCGCCTGCCTCCCCCCACTAGTCTCTGGGCTGCTGCAGTTTCATGTTTTTATCTTTTCTTTTTTATGTATGTGAGGCCCATGGTAGGCACTCGGATGTTTGCTCGGTGTATTAACAAGAATACCTGTCCTAATTATGCCTGGAATATAATCATCCCAGGAACACAGGATGAACTGATTTCCACAGAAAGACACTCAAATGAATCAATTTTCAGCCACTTCTAAGTTCTGAGAGGCAAGGGAGAAGAGCCTTCAGGAGCAAGGCCGCCCTGGGTTAAGACCCAGGCACCAAAACTTACTAGGAGCATCACCTGGGGCAAGTTGCTTAACAACTCTTACCTTCTGGTCTGCATTTACATATAAAATCCCTTCGGCCAAGTGCCCGGCACATTCTACCCCCCCGCCCGCCCATATGGCAAGTGACATTGTTATTCTTGCTGCCATAGTGGGGCAATGGAGAAGGGCCAGAGGGTCTCTCTTCAACCTGCTTTCACAATGGTTTTATTCAACAAATTGTTAACTCCTGACTTGTTTTCCGCAATAGGTAATCTTGGTTTTTACATTTCTAAAAAGTCAACTCTACCGGACTCTAGGATGGCCTGGGCATCTGATTGCACTTCTCCTCTCAGGGGAGCATCTGAAGGGGCCTTGAGGGACACGGTCTCCCTTCCCACCCCTCCCCCTCCCATGCACGTTTCCGTTTTCCAGCCTCATTAACACTGTTGTCATTCATTACAATGTCAGGGTTTTGCTAAGTACTTACAGTGGAAAGAGTACTGGATTAGAAGTCTGAATCCTTTTAATCTCTCTCTAGGTAAATTCCACCAACCTAGTTTCTAAAAGTGTCAAGTATTAAACTGCTTTTATCTCACTAATTAATAATTAGCTTTGGCAAGCAAGAAAGTAAAAGGCATGGCTAGATCTTTCTCAAGAATTAATTGTAAAAAAAAAAAAAAATCCCAGATGGCAGACAAGGTATAAAATGCAAGGTGATAGCAAGGATGTTTAGGTTCAAAGAAAGCAGAACTCGTGATCTGGGTGTCTTTCCCGGGATGAGGGAGTCGGGTGGGAGAGTTTCCGTCACTCTCTCTCCAGAGGTCTGCGCACTGGTGGGAAGGAGAGGGTTCCACAATGAGCGCTCTATACTTGAGCGCCCTTAAAGACTAGGGGCAGTCTTTTCTATTGCTGCTTTGTAGCTTGGAAATCCCAGCTAGTGATGACTTTATGGGTTTGTACGGTCTAGACAAGAGGGTTACTCTTTGGTGAAATTGCTCCTTGGGGAGGTTACTGTGAAAATTCCCATACAGCTAATTACCATGCAGAGGGCGGGCTACCGGGAGGGCCAGCACTCCCAGCTTTATCCCCAACCACATTTATTTTCTTCCCCGTCAAAACAAGGACAGGAAAGGGGAACAAGAGTGCTAGCGAGAAAATACAACTCAAGGTAGTAAGGGAGAACCAAAAATGCAGCCTGCCCCATAGCTCTCACTGAGAGGGCCGAGCCTTCTCTGAGGAAATAGCGAACGTTTTTCTGCTATACATTTCCTACATAAAACGTTTCGGCTTTCTCGGCAACTTCAGATCTTTAGATGCCAGCACATCAAGACACAACGGTCTGAACTGAGTATGGGGCAAAATGCTCCCCAAAACGTCAGCGAGTCACGGATGCTAAACCCCAGAGGAACTCACAACTATTTCCACGTCAGGTTTTACGGGGCCGACGGAGGTAGGTGGCTGCATGTGCACCTTCAATACTCGGAATGACTTTCACCTACCCCCGGACTGCGCCGAGAGCAAACACCTGTCTAGAAAGCCTTGGATCGTGGTCAGCCGACAAAGGGCCTCTATGAAGGGAAGTCGAAGCCCTGTTCTCGCAAAGTCTCAGATCCAGGTGTGGAACCGGTTCTGGCAGGAGAGTATCTCCTCCAAGAAGCCCTTGGAGACCAGACCTGCCCCACGCAGCAGCTTTGTTTGCCGTACGTGCTCCCAGATGATCTCACACTCACACACACATGGTTTTCTCACTCATCTCTTATTTCTCTTTCTCACTGAGCTCTTCAGGGCATGGGCTGTACACACCACTCTCATGGCCCTGCGATGGCCCCGCATGCTAGGTGCTCAGTTAGGGCCTAAGGTAGAACAACTGGGGAATTTCTACCCAAAAAAGCCATAGAGAAAATTAGCGTGTTCTTCCTCTTTGTGAATAAGCTCTAGTGAAAGACTCTGTATTCATTCTGGGGCTGGCAAGTCTGGGGGTGCTCCAGGCTCTGCAGGCCCGGAAGGAATCTCACAGCAATGGTTTGAATGTGACTTGAGTGGGAGGCAGGAGGCTGGGACTTAGGTACTATTTTTACCCAATTTAGCCACATGCCCTTGAGCATGACATCGCACTTGTACGAAGGGATGAGCTGGCTTACCCACTGACCTTCACATTTTCTGACCATGATGCAATGAAAGATACATTTTATACCACAACTCAAAAAACACCCCCACACCACCTACACACACACACAAAAACACACACACATTTCCTAAGCTAATACTTATCCTTACTAAGTGCGAAATACTATATTTTCTGTTTGTTCCTTTCTCTTCTTTTTAAAATACCGGTCATAACCTGCAAATTAATTTCATGACTCACCAATGAGATATGACCTCAGTTTCAAAACAGTAGCCAAGATGATCTTCACATAAATTTCCGGTTCTAAAATTCCATACATGTAAAGATCTCATGCTATTTTATGCCATATTGTTTTTCCTTCTTTGTTTTCTTTAATTGGGAAGAGTCTGGGGCAGTAATGTACCTTGTAAATTCAGGAGTGTTCAGGAATGACAACTTACGTAATACAGCCGTTCCACCACCTGCCATTCTCCCAGGAATTCTCATCAACACTGTGGAGTAGGCAAGGGAGTTGCTCTCTGGTTTCTCTGACCATCATTTTAAAACAGAGCAGTAGGCATTAGTAGCCCCCTTCCACCCGTGTCATTAGAATCCCTGTCTTTTTTTAGGAAACAAATACTAGATGGTTTGCAGCCTCCTTAGTCTTAAGATTTTTTTTTTAAGCCAATCTTTGTTAGTGTCCCACTCCTTTGAATATTCTGAAGACACTTGTACTAGAACACAAAAGACGACCACGAAGATGAACATGTTAGAGCAGTGCCGCTGCTGTGTCAAGGAATAAACCGAGGCCATTCGGAGTTCTTAAGAGACAAGCTCTCAAGAGTTCCTGAAATCTGCAATTCTTTTATTTCGAAAGCATACTCAGTAAGACCTGCACTTTGACTTGTTTTCTTCGTAACCATATTTTCACACTGACCTTGATCTCCTCTGGCCAAACCAGAGGACAAGGCCAATCTTTGAGAACCTGATTTGCCCTATATGTATTTACCAATTCTTCACCCTATCAGGCATCATGTCTTTCCTGAAAGTCAAGGGACCACACTACCTAGTGTCTGACATTCAACTAGCATCAAGGGCACAGTTCGTGGCCCCAGGATGTAGCCGAGTTAACTGGCCCATGTAAGAATTGAACCCCTGACTTCAGACTTACTAACAGCGTGCTCTGGTCACTTGAGCTAACTCTAAGTCATGGAGCCCTGGTTTGCAAGCATCGTGAATAGAGAGGGAAAATGACTTATTATTAATACAAGACTGCCAAGAACTGATAGGCAGAGCTGATTCTGTTTAGCATGTTTGTGAATGAAAAGGATCAATGACAAATATTAATTGGGCATCTAAGTAACAATATAGTTTATGAGGTTAATAAATTCAGGACACTCAGAACACTTTACAGACAAGAAGCTGGTATCACTCTGAAGGAGCCACAAATTGCCATCTTCTGGAAGATACCGAGAGGCAAAATGCACTGCGAAAGTATCCATTCACTTTTCAGTCCTGTCATCTTTCCAAAATACACTAGTCTATAATAGAAAATACAGAGAAAGTAAACAGAAATTCCAGGAGGCCACGAGATGCCATTTTTAAGAGGTATGGCTACCATGAAGACGGAGCTACTTTCAAGTTTATATATAGCATAATTCATTTTCCCGTTTACCCTGCTTCACAGAATTAAAATGACAATGTTCATCAGTATGCCACATTTACAGCTTTAGCTAAAGGTCTCCCACATGGGAAAGGACAAGCTTTTTAGTTTTGGTTAAACCTTCCTCTTTTGATGATGCCAGGAAATAGATCTTTGCTGGAAAGCAAAAAAGGAGGAAAAAAGAAATTCTTTTTGGAATATTTATTACTTATTCATTTTAGGAAACAGGGCCCTAGAGTTTATTTACAAATGTGTTAAATAGATTCTATTAAACTTTTAATTTATTATTTACTTGCCAAGTATCACGTATTAGTTGCCAAAGGTATATTTATGTTTCTGTAATGCATATTTATTATATAGTTATTCCAGAAACTGTTTCATTTTTCTTTGATTAAAAAACCTCCAATTTTTATATTTGCAGTTACTTCATAATTTTAATTTTATGGGTTTCATTTCCAAAAGGGGCTTATTCATCTCCCATGGAAAAAAAAAAAAAAACCCCAGGTTGAAGTGCATTTCCCACAGGTGGTAGTAGAAGCCCATAGAGCCCTTCATAACCAACTCTGGGCCAGAACTCTTTGGCAGCTCACTCACCACTGAGTTGTGACATTTTAATTTTATGCTTTTAAATATTCACCATTTGTCAAATTTTCTTAGTCTTAAGAAAATAATTTTCCTTTACGCAAAACATAGCATATTCTAAATTATATACACTGATATTACAGCAACCAAGTGACTTTAATTAAACACTTTTTCAAAGACTGTTTCCTCTTAACAGCAGTAAAATACTGCTCATAGCATCTAAGTGCTCTGCCAAAACTAACTTCATCAAGGTGACTTTTAGGGAGACTTTCAACACAATAATGGCCTAGAACTTGATGGAATATTAGAAAGTAACTATTTAAGGGGGTGGGAGCCTGTTCAAGATATGGGTCATGTCCCAGAAACATCGTCACTGACTGCCTGGCATCGGTCCCCGTAACTCCGTGTTAGCACCCTGGATAACACCGCACAGGCTGGAGGGGGAGCGCCAAGGGTGTGCCACTAGGAACACGTATCGAGGGCTTTTCCACTCCTGAATTTAAGAGTCTACGCATCCAATCTCAAGTCAAACGTTCTGACAACAATTTTAACTATGCACTTACAAGCTTATCTTAGCTTGAAATAGATCACATGGAAAGGATGTTTTCACTACTTGCCAGAAGAGAAATCTGCTTTACTCTCACGTGAAAACTAAAAATCCACCCAGACCCAGGCTGCAGCGAGACATCTTAGCTGGTGGACAATGGCAGGGACTGATGAGCTACTTTATTCAAAATTATTCAGGTTCCTTGAGAGTGATTTGTCCGTGGGCCTGTAATCATTAGCAACAGCTTGGCTGCCTTTAAGAAGAAAAAGAAAAACTTAATAATTGGGGTACTGAGATAGAAAACACAGCACATCATGGCATTAATAGATGTCAAATTTATAAACGGTTGTTCCCCAACCAACTTTAGTTTCTCATGGTTGATTTTACATGTGTGTTTCCATACCAAATAGAACCTAAATTAGCTTGGATTTTGAAAAATATTTATTCAGCCCTGTGGAGTGTGAAATACATCTTTTATCTGGTACTATCAACCCAACTTGTTGCTGATGAATATAAATTAGTGCCAGTACCCAGTTTTCTTAGGAGGAACTGTGTATGTTTGGTAGCAAGCGCCAGAAATATACAACCAGCAACCTCTTCATCCCTGGCGCCAGAAAGGTTCCAGCAACCTAAGTTTCTCCCTTCCTGTCAAACACCACTTCATTTTTAGTGCATTTCCAAGAAGTCTGACCTAAGCCCCGGGACAGGAGCAGCGAGATTGGGTATGCTGATTGTCATGTTAGCAAACACAAACGAGCTAGTTGAAGCTTTCTCATTTTTCTGTAGGTTCCTTAACGCTGCACAGCTGGGTGTGCCTGGGGATCATTTTATTGTTAGAACTTGAGCCGCATGGAAAAGACATTAAAATAAAAATAAGCTTGCTGCCACGATACCCATGAAGATGAAAGGGCTTCTCTGATTTTAATATGCCGTCAGGGTCAGGGGCAGGGAGAAGGCTCTTTGGAAATACCCGGGTTTGTACAGAACATGAACTCCTCAGTGTTAAATTTGAAGAAGGTATATGGGAGTCCTGAGCGTGTTTGTTTATTCATGTTTTCAGTAGAATCCACACCATTTTCCAGGCTTACAATATGCTGCTCTCTTTGGCGCTCATATTTCAGTTCTGGTTCTTGCTTCCAAAGGAAAATTACTGAGAAGTGTGCACTGATGGATGTTGGCAGATGAGTGAGCTCTGGACCTTGGCTTAAAAAAGATGGCATTCTTTCTTAAGGGCAGGGGGTGTGAGCAACACGGTCTTAATGTGTGCCCTTTAAAACAACCTCACCTCGTGATCTTTCTTGATATTTTTTTGGCCAGTGCGGAGACTCCTGCTGCGACAATGAAAAGGCGGCTAGGATCTAGGAACAGTGTTTCCAGCGTGGGGTGAGACATGGCTGTGACGGCCTTCAAGATTTTGAGTTCTCAAGAGTAGACGTATTTTTATTGAGTTTGATTAAACAACACAGTTAATAGCAGAGATGAAATTCAGGTTTATAACTAAATATAAACAGTGAGGCGTGGTATAGCATCGCTTTGCAATAATAGTATAAACAAACAGCCCAGAAAAGCTCTGTTAAAATGGTAGGCCCCCAAAATATTTTTATTCAAGTTAAATTATTGATACCTCTCTGTTACTACAGATAATAAACTGGAGAATAATCTGCGATTAAGTGGCTGCCCATCAGAGAAACCGGGCTTACTTAGAGTTTTTGAGGACTTGGGCAACTTTAGTTCTCTTTCTTTCAAAATTCTCAAATAAAGTGTTCTTTATCTCATGGGAAGCACGATTTTTTGAATATTGTAAGACCTGGGTGCTATAACGTTCTATCAGAAACACTTTGTCATTAATCAAGGTTCAACTGTGTCATAAGACTGAGAGTTTGGCAACTAGCTCTATGTCTGTTCTTTCCTCCTCCTCCTCCTCTCTCATTTAATGGGTTGTAATTTTTTTATTTGTCCATGTCCACTGCTGCCTTCGTATTACTATGCTAAGGATAAAGGAGTCTGCCTGTCTTTCTTCAATGAAGAGGAAATTCCAGAGATTTTCATATTTAAACTACTGCACATATTGACTTCACTGTTCCTAAATGGATTGTTTACAGCAGAGGAAATGCTATTTGCTAGTTCCAGGAGTGAGTAGAAGTTGTGGACTCCTGTTCCTCATTCCTGCCTGAAACACCTTTTTTTTTTTGGTTGAGGAAAAATTTACACAAAGTAAAATAAACAAATCTGAAGTATATAATTTGATGAACTTGATAAATGTATACATTTGTGTAACCAACATCCCAATCAAGATGCAGAAAATATCCATGATTCCAGAAAGTTCTCTTGTGTATACCTCCCCCACCTGGCTCCACTGAGTTAACTACTATTCTGACTTCTGTCACCACAGATTAGTTTGCCTGCACTTGAATTTCATAGGTACTCTTTTGTGTCTGGCTTCTCTCGCTCAACATAATGTTTTTGAGATTCATCCATGTTTTTTGTGTATCAGTACACTTTGTTCTTTTTTTTTTTGAGACAGGGTCTTAATCTGTTGCCCAGGCTAGAGCGCAGTGGCATCATCATAGCTCACACAGCAATCTCAAACTCTTGGGCTCAAGTGATCCTTCTGCGTCAGCCTCCTGAATAGCTGGAGGTGGGGTCTTGCTATGTTTCCGAGGCTGGTCTTGAACTCTTGGCCTCAAGCAATCCTCCCACCTCAGCCTCTCAAAGTGCTGAGGTTACAGGCATGAGCCACTGGGCCCAGCCCTCAATTTCTTGATAGTGTTCTACAAAGCACAATTTTTTTTAGTTTTGATAAAGTCCAGTTTATCTATTTTTCCCTTTGGTCCCATAGACTTTTCAGATATAACATCTGTATCCATTCCAACAAGGAAAGGATATGATCTCCTTTCTTCTTGAAAATGTGCCCATGTCCAGAGCAGGTCATTAGCAAATACCACCTGTAATACACATTCCTGAAATCAGTCCTCTCTGAGGTTAGCGTAGACCAAAAATAAACATGCACAAGCAGCCCTGGCCAGGGCTGGTGAAATACTGTCTGCTATGAAGAGCAGGATTCAGTATAGAGCAAAAATTGTTTTCTTTGATTTGTACATGCTATATAGCTATTTCAAGAAGCCCTAAGTAATCTGAAAACATCAGCCATTTCATTGACAGTCAACGGTTCCTGAATACATGAGGCTTATTTATTAGTGCAGGGTGTCTTGAAGGCAGCGCAGGCCCCTTCCTGAGCTGATGTCCTTTCTGAACTAGTGGTTTAAGTAGAGGCAGTGTTAACGCAAGCAGATGTTTCTGGTCCTATCCTTATTAATCCTCACAGTGAGGCAGGCATTGCCTCCGCTATACAGTTGAGAAAACTGAGGGTTTTTTTTTTTTTTTTAAACTCCACCCAATTACTCTCTTAACCATTCCAGAGTTCTGGAAGGTTGCTTAGAAAACTCTAGATTTAGCTACGATCTTTTGTCAGCATATCCAAGTCTGCTCACTAATTCCCTAAACTGACACATTCCACAATCATGGACCACTGATCTCACCTTACTCCAACTCCTTTGGAACTTACATTTGCCTTACAATTACCTAAGACATTTTATGGGAGAGAACGTATAACTTATAACCTTATTAAAATAACACAGGGAATAACCCTGTACATATCTGTCTTGTCTTACTAATCCCTGCTGATAATTTAGCCCATATGTGTATACATCCTGTTCACTGTCTGTCCTACCTGTGCATAACTTGCTTCTGCTGAGGGATGTAATCTAACCCAAAAAGGCTACACTTCATGCTTTTCTGTAGCTGCAATACTGGTACAGTGCCTTGTAACAAAAGAGATGCTAATTACATATGTCTAATGAAAAGATCCTGGTGCTGTGGAAAAGAGCATTTACTGCACTTGGAAAATATCTGAAGTTGGGTACATTATTTAAGTGAGCCTCAATTTCCTTGTCTTTAAAGTAAGGTTAATAATATTTGCCCTGTGTCCATCGAGTATTAACAAGGACAAAATTAGATGGTGAATGTTTTTCTGTACTATCAAGTGCTATAAAGATATAATCTATTATTATTATATTACAGATCACCATTGGTTTGATTGTCTTCTTAAAATCAAGAAAATATTTTGTTTGGGAAGCTTTCTTATAAGTGGTATAGCTGTGAAAAAAACAAGTGAAACACTATTCCCTTGTTGCCATCCTCCCTCCACCAATGCTTTCAGTAGCAAGAGGAGATTAAAATAAGTAGCCACAGGAGATGCTGGGGAAGCAGATAAGTCATAAGACTCTACCATGACTCTCAGGCAGCAGGATAAAGGTTCTGTGAGTCAATGAAAAGAGAAGACGGAAGGACAAGGATTAGAACAAAGTAGTATACAAACAAACAAGCCAACAGAGCTTAGGCCAGGAAAGGGTCCGTTAGTGACCCTGATTATCATGCAGGCCCGATAATAGAGCACCATCGCTTCACACTCCACTACAAGACAGAGCATTTATGTGAAAAAGGAAATATAAATAGAGACCATTTTCTTTTCTTTTTTTTTTTTTTTTGAGACAGAATCTTGCTCTGTTGCCCAGGCTAGAGTGAGTGCTGTGGTGTCAGCCTAGCTCACAGCAACCTCAGACTCCTGGGCTCAAGCGATCCTCCTGCCTCAGCCTCCTGAGTAGCTGGGACTACAGGCATGCGCCACCATGCCCGGCTAATTTTTTCTATATATTTTTAGTTGTCCGATT
>CAUYSK010004105.1:0-39351 GCA_963575035.1 Avahi laniger | reverse complement strand
AAGGGAAGGGAAGGGAAGGGAAGGGAAGGGAAGGGAAGGGAAGGGAAGGGAAGGGAAGGGAAGGGAAGGGAAGGGAAGGGAAGGGAAGGGAAGGGAGACAGCAAGGTCCTAGATACCTGCTGCTGTAACTGAGCTCTGGTGAGCATCGGCCCCTTTGTGTGCCCTCCTGTGTGTGTTTGCCTGGACCTCTCAGGCAGGATCCTCTGACCGGGTCCTTTTAAGAGAAGTTCCCCCTCTAGTGCCCTTGCAGTCTAATCT
This sequence comes from Avahi laniger, assembly GCA_963575035.1. Lineage (NCBI taxonomy): Eukaryota > Metazoa > Chordata > Mammalia > Primates > Indriidae > Avahi > Avahi laniger. The sequence continues at coordinate 39,093 of CAUYSK010004105.1, read as the reverse complement.
GGCACACAGGGAAATCCTCCCGTCCTCGTTAAACACCCCAAACTGGAGTAAAGGCTGCTCCACCTGTGACTCTCCTTCACTCTGACAACACGGCTTCTTGACCTTACACTTCTGTTCCAGAGCCAGGCACAAATCTCCGTGTCTGCTAGATTCTAGGGGCACAGGTCAAGTGCTCCCCATAACAATTGGATAAAATTTATGTGATCCAGATTTAATTAGAGAATTAAATGAACTATAGATAATAGCCAAACATCAATAATCATTGTCTAAAAGTAGCAAAACTATAGGTGATTTTTTTTCCTTCTGTTTGCATAACTTTTTTGTAAAGCAACAACTTTAATTGAGCATCTACTTTCATTTTTAATGAGTGATATTGGACTACTTTTTAAGAAAATTTAAATTTTTAATAGAGGTACCAAAATATTTCTATTACTAAACAATTACACTACTTACCTATCATTAGCTTTTTAATTCTTGCTATAGCCATTATCATTTTGGCATAATTTATTTTTATCTCAATATAATTCCCAAGAAAAATCTTCCAAATCATAGTCCTCCCTTAGCCCCGTAAGTATGGCTTGATTGATTTTGTTTTAGTTCTTTACATGAAAAATTTCATTTTTGTCCTGAAGCCGTTTGATCAACACATAGGAGATTGCTATCACACGGGATATTGAAAAGATAAAAGGAATAAAATCCATAAGTGGCTTGCGCATAATGAGTGAATTATCTGAGAAAGCATTTAACCATCTCACATTCAAAAATAAACTGGTCCAAGTTCCAAAATGTTTGCTGCTTTTTCTGAAAACCTGAAATTATAGTTTGAGTCTCCAATATATTCCACTTATGGAATTATTCATAAGTGCAAAATTTATTGTATCTATTAGGTAGATTTGCAGATAATAAGTTCTATGTAGAATTATTTTTAATATGCAATAATTATATCAGTATCTCAAAGACATAAATCAGAATAATGCAGAAATTAGAAATACACATCAATTAATGATTTTAAATACTTCGCTTTCAGAAAGACAGAAGACATTCTATCCTAAGAAATAACCAGAAATTAAAAGGTATGATTAATATAGTGTATTTTTTGTACGACAAAGCTCACTCTTTCCTTTAAAAAGGACAATTTTGACTTTCAATACTCTGAATTACTCTGTCCCAAAAGAACCCCCATTTACATTATTATTTAAGTAGAATTCATGTGCTCAAGTAATTTTCCTCCATAGGAGGTTTTCATTTCAGAGCATATGTTGATGTCAAAGTCAATTATAAATATATTTTAGAGTAATAAAGGTTGATATCCACCAATATTGACAGGTACCAACAATTCCCCCCCCTCCCAAAGATACTACATTACTGAGGTAAGAGCTAATAAGTTTCTTTTTTTATTATTTAAAAGTATTACGGGGGTACAAATATTTTTGTTTACATGGATTGCTTTTGTAATGCTTGAATCATGGTTATAAGTGTGTCCGTCACCCAGATAGTCTTCATTGTACCTGTTAGGAAGGGTCTCACCCATCCCCGCCAGCTGATTCCACTGATGCACATATGTGCTCATCAGTTACTTCCAATTTGATAGTGAATACATGCGGTGTTTGTTTTTGGATTCTTTGGATACTTCACTGAGGATAATGGTCTCCAGTTTCATCCAAATTGTTGCAAAAGGCATTAAGTCATCCTTCTTCATGGCTGAGTAGTATTCCATGGCATACTTACACTGCATTATTTTAATCCACTCATGAATTGATGGGCATTTGGAATGATTTCACATCTTTGCCATTGTGAATTGTGCTGCAATAAATATTCGAATGCAGGACAAAGATGAAGGGTAACACTCTTATTTTAAGACTTAGTATAAAGCTCAATAATCAAGACCTTTTATTTGGTATAAAGATAGATTATCTTAATCAGTGTAATAGAAGAGCAAGTTAGTTAATTGATTCACATGTATATTGGCAATTGATTTACCATGGAGGTGCCAAAGTAATTCAATGGTAAAAGGACAGCTTTTCAAATGGAAAAACCATTCGTAAAATGGGGCAGCTTTGGAAGGGCCATTAAAATTTTTTTCTTTGGATTTTTTGATAGTCTTAAGCAACTAAATCCTATCGTAAGAAAGAAATTCATAATTTCCATTGAATTACTTTGGCACCTCTGTGGCAAATCAATTGCGTGTATACATGTGAATCTATTTACTAACTTGTTCTTCTATTCCACTGATTAATATAATCTATCCTGACTGGGCGCGGTGGCTCACGCCTGTAATCCTAGCACTCTGGGAGGCCAAGGCGGGAGGATTGTTTGAGCTCAGGAGTTCGAAACCAGCCTGAGCAAAAGTGAGACCCCATCTCTACCAAAAATAGAAAGAAATTAATTGGACAACTAAAAATATATAGAAAAAATTAGCCGGGCATGGTGGCACATGCCTGTCCCAGCTACTTGGGAGGCTGAGGCAGGAGGATCGCTTGAGCCCAGGAGTTTGAGGTTGCTGTGAGCTAGGCTGACTCCATGGCACTCACTCTAGCCAGGGCAACAAAGTGAGACTCTGTTTCAAAAAAAAAAAAATAATAATCTATCCTTATGCCAAAAAAAGGTCTCGATTATTGAGCTTTACACTAAGTCTTGAAATGAGAGTGTTACTCTTTCATCTTGTTCTTTTAAATTTAATTGTTTTGGCTATGCTGGGTCATTTGTTTTTCCACATAAATGTAAGAATCAGCTTGTCAATTTCTATGAAGAAGGCCATTGCCATTTTGCTTGAGCTTGTATAAAATCTATAAATCATTTTCTGGAGAATTGATACCTTAACAATACTGAGACTTTCCATCTATGAGCAACATGATACATTTCTCAATTTTGAGGAGTAGCCTTTAATTTATTTCAATGATGTTTTTAGTTTTTTGTACATCTGTTGTTAAATATATCCCTATATATTTAATATTTTGTTGTTATAATTATTTTTACTTTTTAAATTTCAGTTTATAATTGTTTTATTTTTTATTCATACTCTGCATGATTTCAATGCATTTAAATTTGATAAGACTTATTTTATGGCATATCACGTGGCCTATTTTGTTAAAAGTTCCTTCCATGAATACTTGAAAATTATGTGTATTCTGCTATTTTAGGCTGTAGTGTTCTATAAATGTAAATTAGGTCCATTTGGTTGATATTGTTAATTTTTGTCTGCGTGCTTACTGATTATATGTTTATCAGTTACTGAGAAAAGGATGTGGAAAACTCTTACCATAATTCTGGTTTTGTCCATTTTTCCCTTCATTACGGTTAGTTTTTGTTTCACATATTTTGCAGCTATTATTAGGTAAATAAACACCAAGAGTGTCATGCCTTTTTGGTCCTTGGCCTCTTTGCTGTTGTAAAATGCCCATATTATATGAATCTAGTGATATTGCTTTTCAATGGTAATGTTTTTTCTGTTTTTACTATAGCTTTTCCAGGTTTCTTATGTTCAATATTTACAGGATTTATATATTTTTCATTTTCTTAGTTATAATCTCTTTTTATGTACATTTAAAATGTGCTTCTTATATCAATCTTATAATCCCTTTTATTGGCACATTTAGACCATTTACATTTAATGTAACTATCAGTTTATTCAGGTTTATTATGATAATTTTGTCATTTGATTTATTTTTTAAATCTGTTTCTTATTCCCTTTTTTCTATTTCCTTGCCTTTTTCACATTGAGTATTTTTTTTAAATATCTCCATTACTTGCTAATTAAACTCTTCCGGTTTTAGTGGTTGCTTTAACACTTAAAATGTATTTCTTTACCTCGTGATAGTCCACCTTGAGATAATATATCCCTCATGTTTAATGTAAGATGTTCTTGAAAAAAGAATTCTTCTATTTCCCGTCATCCTTTATATTATTGTTCTCATGCAATTTATTTATACATATGCCATATACATTACAATGGATTGCTTTCACTTGTAGTTTAAACATTCATTTATCTTTTAAATAAGTTAAAAATTAGAAATAATATTTTATATTTACTCATATATTTATCATTTCTGGTGCTTTTTATTCTTTTGAGAAGATCTAAGATTTTATATGGTATATTTTTTCTGACTGAAAATTTTTTTAAAATATTTCTTTTAGTTTGGGTCAGCTGATGATGAATTCTTTTCCTTTCCTTTTTTCAGGAAAAATTTATATTCCACTTTCATTGTTAAGGAATATTTTTGCTGATTATAGAATTTTAGATTGATGGATTTTCTTGTTTTATTACTTTAAATGTTCTCCATTATCTTTTGGCTTTCATTATTTATTATGAGTTCCAGCATTCTTATTTTTGTTTCTCTGTACATAATGTGTCTTTCTTTAAATTATTCTGTAGATCTAGAGGCTTAATTGAATTTTTTGTCCATCTGTTGCTCTTTTCTTCATTTTGAATGGATTGTACTGCTTTGCTTTAAAGTTCATTAAATTTTTTGGCATGTCTAATCTAATATTAGTTTCACCCAATAAAAATTTAATTTTAGATAATCTAGTTTTTATCTTTAGAAATTTTTAGGTCTTTTTTTATACATTCCATTTCTATTCAATTATGTTCTTGTTTTATTTTAAATATGTGAATGTAATTATGACAGTCCCTCAGTATTTTTGTCTTCTAATTTCTACATCTCTCTGATTTCTAGGTCTATTTTTGTTAAATGAGCTTTATCTTGATTCTGTGTCAGAATTTTTGGCTGTTCGGCTTGTTTAGTGATTTTGATTACATGTTGATCATTGTGATTTTGTGTTTCTTTCCTTTCAATGGTGTTGTTTTAAAGTTTTTTAGTCTAAAATTAATTTTTTGCTTAATTTTATCTGTTTGCTTACAAGCTTTGCTAGGGCAGGCAGAGACGGGCATTTGCTCCAGAGAAATCTCAGCCACACTGCTAAGACATGGGCTCTCTTACATCTCCACTGAGTGCTGTGGGTCACTATCAAAAAGTCTCAACTACGGTGAGTTGCAGCTTGAACATTTGACTATTCTATGTGAGCCCTTACAATTGCTATGCTTACAAATCCCTGGTCTTTCTTTGCCCTGCGCTTTGCGATTTTATTCATACATGCACAGCCTAGTACTGAGCAAAGACTCAAGACTCCTTAAATAGATTCCCAGAGTATTTTTTCAACAGCTCTCTCCTCTCTACAACTCTAGCTTATACTTTTGGCCTGATTCAGACTCCCAAAAATCTGATATTCATCTTCTCAACTCAGTCATGCCCAGGCTATTTGATTTCCCTTGTTGCATCAGTGATCTGGAAATTGTCTCCAGGCAATGGAATGTGGGCATGGTACGCCTCACATGATTTATGTCCCTTTTTTCAAGAATCACAAACTTGCACTGTCTGCTATCTAATGTCTGGAAATAGTTTCATGTATTTTGTGCAACTTATGGGTGTTTATGGTGGGAGAGTCTTTCCTTGTTCTTCCTTCATGGCTAATAGCAGAAATTTGTTGTGTAAAATTGACACAAGAATCAACCTTAAAATCTAAATTAAAGACCTGTATTAGTGGTAAAATCTATGTGATCTTAATTCTAACAATAAAGAGCTAAATATGAATGCTGTCCGCGTTATGAAGGGGCAAGTTACTTAACCTTTTCACCTTCGATTTCTTAAAATATAAAATGGTACAAAACCCGTGAGGATTTATTGAGGGATTAGTCTTACCTAAAATGAGAAAAATATTATCTAAAATGTTTATTATGCTTTCATTTGCTTTAGTTGCAATTTGAGCAATTCAATTCATTTAAATAAAAACTCGTTCTCAAGTACAAATGAGAAGAAAATGAATTGATGTTTGTCATGAGTTTAATATTGCTTATTATGTCCTCTATGAGAATCAATAATACATCAAGCACAAATCCCCAAGCAGATGGCTTGTCAGTTAGAAAGCAGAATGCTTTCATTTTTTATTAGTTACATGTGTACCTAAGCTCAATTTTTAAGTGGAAAGCTATTTTTAATCCAACGTGCTATAATTTGCCTTCACAAGAGATTGTCATGTTTTTAAAATTATAGCACTTTTTGTTGACTTTAGCTCCTGTAAGCTCTGCCTTCTCAAACATATTTTGATAAAAATGACAAAGGTGATCATTAAAAAAGGTGCAATAGGAAAAATATTTCCGTTTAATTTGATTGCTGATATTGTTGCCTTTTCTCCAGTTTCCCTTCCCTCCATTTTTGGGGGAAATGAGTTGCAGGTCTTGCTGTTTTCCAAGAGATCACCGTAAGATGTTTGTGATGAAAAAAAGTCAGAAAACCTTTGGTGACTAAGGATGAGTTTCTTTAAACAAGCCACTTACTGTCTACCATGTGCCACATATGTTAGAGATTCTGGGGTTCAAGTAATGAAAAACGAACTTCTGCATTTGTGAAGATTAATTATTAAATCGAACATTTTCATAGTATTAGTACTTATTATGTGCTAAGCATGTTTACATGCATTAGCTTATTCAAACTTTATAACAATCCTATGAGGTAGGTAGCATTATTATTCACATACGTATTGAGGAACAAAGGGATTATTTAGCATGTCTCAGGTCCCACAATTAGCAATACACAGAGCTGTAATTAAAATCTAGGACATCATAAACCAAAGCTTATATTCTTATACATGCTAGCGTGTGTGGCAGTGGAGAATTGTCAAACTGAAGAAATAAAATACATAGTATACTAGATAATTATCCTCTATTAGTTAGATCAATACATAATATGGAGTAAAATAGAGAAAGGAAGGAAAATAATGAAAGTTGGAAGGAGAGACAGGGGCTGCTGTTTTAAAGAGAATTACTAGGAAAGATTTCACTGATAAAGTGACATTTGAGTAAATCCATTTAGTTTTATAGATATAGATATAGATATCCTTTGTGGTTAAATAGATGAAAAAGACTAAAAATTACAAGTCAATACATACATTAGGGCATTTCTCAATTTTACATATGTTATGTTTAAATATAATCATTTCTGTCAATCAACATTAACCTGAAAAATATACAAATTATTTAAAGATACAAAATATTTAAATAAATATTGATAATGCACAGTATTCATGACTTCCAATGGGAGCTAACAGCCTATTAAGTTTCTGGACGATGACTAATGCATTCTATTGTGATCAACTCTGCTCATAAAATTGAATGTGATTGATCATTATAAAGTATGCACTAATAATGATTAATCGTATAGATTAAACACAACTGCTAACCCTTGCAAATATTGATTGTCATATTGGAAAAAATTAACTCTAAATGCAATAATAAGCTGATGCAACTTATTTTACTTAAACATAACATTGTTCTGTGTTTTAATCACATCAAATATACTTAATAGATCCCTAAATAACTTACTAATAATGGCTGATGCTTAATTTATTTTTTCATAAATATGTCTTAATAAAGAACAAAAACATGACTTGATTTTTAGTGAATAATGCATTTAGTAAGAAAAGAGTTAGCCATCACTTCCTAGGAAATTACTTATTCAGGCTTATTTTCTATACCTACTAGTCATTTATTATGCTCTAAGTCCATTAGCCTGCAGAAACATAGATATGCCTTTAAAGGACACACACACACACAAATTAAAATATTTGTGATAAGTGTGATCTTTCAAATGAAAACATCATCCATGCTGGAGAAGAAAGGTTGCTGAGCAAACAGAATTATGGCTGATTTCTCACCCTTGGCACTACTGACATTTTGGGAAGGGTGACTCCTTGTTGTGGAGGACTGTCCTGGCCATTTTAAGATATTTAACATCATTTTCATCCTCTACCCGTTAGATGCCAGTAGAAACCCATCATCCATCTCCCTAATTGTGACAACCAAATATTTTTCTAGAACTTTCCAAATGTCCTCTGAGGAGCAAAACCACCCCTGATTGAGAACCACTGAAATTGCAAATGCCTTCTTACTTAATAATTATATTGATAATAAGTAGCATTTATTGAGCACAAGTAATATACCAAGTACCTTGATAAGTGCTAAAAATATATCATCCGATTAACTCATCACATCTACCATATGAGGAGGACCATAGTGATGCTTGTTTTAGAGAGGAGGGAACTGAGCCTCCCCGAGTCCTAAGTCACGCAGTCAGTGAGTAGCAGAGCAAGCACCGAAGCCAGCCAGTTACCTCTGTCTGATTTCAGGAGTTACACTCTTCCCGATGCTCCACACTGCTCTCATTTCCTTAAGGTCTGAATTCGAAATGTCTTCAATGACTTAAGGAATCAAAATATAAAAAGAGCAATGTATAGCACAGACACTTTCTGCTTTTTATAGACCCAGATAAATATTATGGATGACATTCAGAATATATTATACACAACACACATTCCAGCACGTGGGGACTGGGGAAAGTGTTTCACTTTGGATGAGTTTGGCTGACAGATCCAAGGAGGAGCAGGGTAGGGACCGGAACATCTCTCAAGAGGTTGCAAGGCTGTAGGACCGCGACAAGTGCCAGAAGGGAAAGGAACACTGAGCAGAGTGGGGAAATCAAACCTCTCTATGGACAATATGTTAAACCCACCAGGTCAACATAACGAAATAGAGACCTGTGCTAGACTCTCTGCTAACCAGAATATTAGATTAATGAATTAAAACCAAAAATGAGATAAAAAGCCAAATTTCATTGTAATTGTAATCATAATGGCCTTTTAAATTGGGAATATTGGGCAAAGGAATCTATCTCCTTGGACAGCTGGATTTTTGACTGCATGGGGGGTTAGCACCCCAATTCCCACATTATTCAAGGGTCAACTTTATATATTTATATACACATATAACTGTAGTCATGGGAGTGATATCCCATTATTCTTCCTACGTTTTAGTATTTGCAAGCATTTCACAGGTCCAGTCCACACTCAAGGGAAGAGATTATACAGGGTATGAACATAAGGTTCACCCTGGATTCTGTCCACCACGACTATCCTGAAAAGCATTATGTGTTAGGATTGTCCAAAGAAACTTATATCTCTCTCCAGAGAAATATATGTGTGTGTGTGTGTGTGTGTGTGTGTGTGTGTGTGTGTGTGTAAGAAAGAGAGAGAGAGAGAGAGAGAGAGAGAGAGAGAGAGAGATTTATTAGAAGGAATTGGCTGAAGAATCCCAATGTCTGTAGTCAGCAAGCTAGAGCTGGTGGAGAGCTGGTAGAGTTCTAGCCCAGAGCTATAGCAGACCAGTGTCCTAGCCCTGGCTATCAGGAAGGTGAAGTTTTCCATTATTCAGGTCTCCAATAAATTGTATGAGGTCCACACACAGTGGGGAGGGCAATCTGCTTTACACAGTTTACCTACTCACATGTTAATGTGATCCATAAGCATCCTCAGAGACACACTCAGAATGATGTTTGACTTTATATCTGGTCACTCCGTGGCTCAATCAAGTTGACACCTTAAGTTAACCATTACACAAAGGTTTGGCATACCCCGCATCAGATAAACAAGTTTTATCTTGATGGACTTAAAACTTCAAATGAAAACACAAACACCAAAAAATATAACCATAAAATAGAAGAAAATGTGCATTTTAATGAAAAAATATATTTTACCTCTCCATAGCATGGAATTTTCTGCATATAATATTTGCATCTGCTTCAGAAAAATCTCCTTTTTCACTGAGAATCAGACATTTCTGGCAGCTCTGGCAAGTGACAGTGTGACATTTCCAGTTCTCCTTGCGTGACAGAAAGGAATCTTTGGAAAGATACTTTGCAAAAACTTTTCTCCAACCCCACTTCACCTAATGTAGGCTATGTGACAGTCACAAATATGTCATCAAATCTAAGAATCAATGACAAGATATTCCATTACTTTATGTTCCCTCTAGGAGAATAAGCCTAATAATAAAATGTTCCCTTATTTATTACTCAATTTATTAAAATTTTTGCTTATTAATAGAATTCATGTAGATTTAGCTTGACTAGATCTTTACCATCCTTTAAAAATAGAGAGCATAAGTAACATATTAGTTAAGATGGTCTTAGTATTTATACACTTTCAGAATGTGACTCCTCGAAATCACCTCTTGACTCAAAGTTAATGATTATTGCTTTGTCCAAACACCGTAGTGCTCTATGACTTATCAAGAGAAGCAGAAATGCAGCATATCTTAAAAGAGCATTTCTCTCTTGTTTCTAAATCAAAGACACCTATATCAAGTCAGTTAATTATTTTTCGCCTTGGGAAAATATGAATCGCTGTGTTCTAGTATCTGCTAATGGGTCTGTGTTGCTTTCCCCGGGGTGCCGTAACAGATTATCACAAGCTTGTTGGCTTAAAACAAGAGAAATATATTCTCTCATGGATCTAGAGGCTAGAAACCTGAAATCAAGGTACAGGCAGAATTGATTCTTTGAGGAGGCTTTAAGGGATAATCCAGTCCATTTTCTTGTCCTAGCCTCTGGTGGCTGTGGTCATCCTTGGAATTCCTTGGTTTGCAGATTGATCATTCCAATCACTGTCTTTTTTTTTCATGTAGCCATCCCCTCTGTGGCTGTATGTGTCTCAAATATTCCTTTTCTTTCTCTTATAAGCATAGTAGTTATTGGTTTTAAGGCATATCCAAAATACGGGAATATCTCATCTAAAGATATTAACTTACGTGTATCTGCATGTACCATATTTCTAAATAAGATCATGGTCACAGGTACCAGATGGTAGGACTTGGACATATCTTTTGGGGTGATGCTATTCAATCCACTACCATGGGACCAATAATATAAACATTGAATAGTTGCTGTGCATAAATTCAAGCAAATTCTAAATATTAAGAGCTATAAATATTTTTTTTTGCATTTTAAAATCAGACTTCTTTGTATTAGCACAAACTATTATTTGATCATTTTTTTCTCCATTCTCATACCAAATTTATATTTTGTTTTATCAACAAAATTTCATGGATCAGAAGATCTAGGGAGACATCCTAAAACTTTAAATGCAACTAACACAAGAATAGCACTAAATTATGCTATTAGAATAGCATAAGAATTAGAAACATAAACATTGGTGTTCTTGGAGATATAAATAACAGATAACACTATCTTTTGAGTTTGGCCCTCTTCTATTTCAATGAAAACATATAAAATGAAAAAATGTAAAAATTTAATGGATTATATTGGTTACTGCTCAAAAAGAGCATTTAAAATGAATCCTCTTCTTCATTGGATAGTTATATTTATAGCATGTATTATAATTTTTTTTTTTTTTTGAGTCAGAGTTTCACTCTGTTGCCGAGTCTAGAATGCCGTGGCGTCAGCCTAGCTCACAGCAACCTCAAACTCCTGGGCTCAAGCGATCCTCCTGCCTCAGCCTCTGGAGTAACTGGGACTACAGACATGCGCCACCATGCCCAGTTAATTTTTTCTATGTATATTTTTAGTTGTCCAGCTAATTACTTTCTAGTTTTTTTTTTTTTTTTTTAGTAGAGATGGAGTCTTGCTCTTGTTCAGGCTGGTCTTGAACTCCTGAACTCAAACGATCTGCCCACCTCAGCCTATAATTTTGTGTTGTTTTGTTCCTTCTCCAAAGAGAAGATAGAAGATTGAAAATACTTGATTTTGTATTTAAAATACATGGTGCAATCTCAACCCAGTGAGATTTAATTACATTTTGAGGGATCAAATATATCATCACTTTGCTTCTTTGTGATTTGTATCACTTTGGTAGAATATTGTCAAAGATTTACGCTAGTGATAGACCTATACATTACCTGCTTTTTAAAGAAGAAATACCACAAAGAAATATGAGAAAACGTCTATTGATTGTGTGTTCTTCGTGGTGGAGGATGTAAGGAGATGTATTTATTATCAAATTTATATCATTCTTATTCTGATCTAGAATCTATGTCTAGTATTCATGAACGAATATGATGTCATTCTCAGAGCACTTGACTCCACATTTTATTGACTATTGTATAGGAGAATCACCCCTGCCCAAATAAAAGCAAACAATACTATCACAACAGAACAAGTTAACAATTTGCCAGAGAGATCCCAATATTCCTACCTTTTCCTTAATAACTCAATATATCCCTTCAATGAAATAAATGAAAATCTTTAGAGATGCTTAAAATGAACTTCTACATATTTTCACAGTTATGGTTATTGAATTTATATTCCTGTGTAATTACTTCTCATTATGAGCAATGACGAAGTACTGGGCCATAAAATGAAAATAAAATGAAAGCTTTATTTCATTTTAAAAAGAAAATAGGAGGAAAAATATATTTTGTGTTCATCACCCATATATTTGGGGGTCAGTCTATCTGAATTTCTTAATAAAGTATCTTTCCTTCACTAAAGTAATACAGATTATAAGACCCATGGAGTGTTATCTCCGTTATTTTTAAATATTTCCTTCAAGTTGTTGCACAAGATATAAATATGTTCAACTACAAATATGTTTCATAGAAAATTGAATTTTAAATTGCCACCTCAGCTAGTGTATCAGAAATTCTGCTATCAAAAATCAAATCTATTTAAAAACAATAAAAATTAAGAACACTGTTGTGTTTTTTAATAATATATCATAGGCTATAAAGATAACTCTGAAAGAGAACATCTAAATATTTTTGAATAATGTTAATGTCTTGATTGTATAGACATCTGAGTTGACTCCTTCAAAATACATTTAGATCTAGAAATTCCAATGTATTTCTTAAAAGTCATTTACATGACTACATATATAATTCCTCCATTTTTAGTGTTTCGGACTCATACTATAGTACTTAAATCCATTTAAAAAGGGCATGATCTTTATCTTGATGTAATTTCTGGGATCCCTTGAGACCATGCTCTTTTAATTTGTATTTTAATGCCACCATGGCTAAATTAATTCTCTCTGCCCTTAACTAAATATATGCTTCCAGACAAAATAGTTTTTTTTTAGTAAATAAAATAAATTATTAGAAAAGTCATTAAAATAAGAATAAGTTGTATCTTGAAGAAATTACCAAGAAAGCAACACAATTACATCAAGGGATGATTCTTGCTTTGCTAACTGGGTGGATTCATTACATAGTTAATATGTATATGTAAACTTTATGAGAAACTGAATAGGCCCAAAATATTTAAATACTGAGGATTTAAGTAATTTTAACAAATGATATTCAGGTGATAAAACTGATTAAAAAAAGATTACTCTTGTACGTGGATTTTTTTCTGTATGTGAGGAAAAGACATAATTGGCATTGATTAACACTGTTCATATGGATTGAATATAATTGCACTATGTATCTCAAACTAATCCCCTTGATTGGTATAAACTGAAACAATTAACAATCAATGCTACATTGAATTTTTTTAAAAAACATAGCAATATGATGCATACTGATGGAACTGGGAACTTCTCTGCTATTCTTCCTGAACTCTATCCTTTTAAGGTGACACGTTGCTCTTTCCTGTTATTGCTATGATAGAATTTTTGCGGGGAGGTGGAGAGGGTGCAAATCTTTAGTTTTTCTTTACAACCAATATTCAATCAAAGAAGGGCTAAGTAGTCTATTTAGGATTTACATATTTTAAAGCACTATTTCTCAAATGTTAATATATGTAAAAATGACATGGAGAACTTGTCAAAATACATTCCTGGTTCAGTACTTCTGGGCTGGGGTTTGAGATTCTGCATTTCTAACAAACTCCCAGTCACTGCGGATGCTGCTGGCAAATAAAGAAGTTTTTAAAGGACAAGGGCACATTCTGTCTCCTCTTTGGGGATTACTAGTGTGGATATAAATCTATTGCTCTGTAGCTAGTCAGTTTAGATGGTCATAATGAAACTTCATATCCTGCCCCAAAGGTAATATTAAGATATTTGTAGTTTCTATTTTCTCTCATGGAACCATTTCTTTAAAAAACAAAAAAAATTCATTGACTAGGAAAACTATCTTCCTTTGAATCTTAAAATGGAAAAGGAAACCCTTTGAACTCTACGTTACATTATAATAGTCTCCATAATCCATTATTCAGATGTTTTCCTCATTTTCCTTCTTAACCTTTAAAATTGTCCCAATTTAGATGTGTTTTCATTATCGTTTCCCCTAGATTTAGATGTGGGGAATATTTGGATTTTAATACAGGATAAAAACTCAGTGGACGATGTCCAATCATTTCTGTACCAGCACTTCCATGGGAACAATGAGCTCTGTGCCCAGGGGCAGCTTTTCCTTCAAAGGGCTGCTACAGGGTCTGCATGGGAAGTGTTCTGCTAGCGCCCATCACTTTTTCTACGTATTTTGAGAATTAAGAAAGTTTGGGCAATATATGATTGTTTGAAGAGTGGGAGTATTTCTCCAACTTGAATAAGTCTAGACTTTGAGATTGTCTTTGAAGAAGACGACAAAATTTGTTAGAGAAGTTCTTGTTGAAAACTTAAAGTCTTAATCTGTGAATATGAATTTCAATTGAGAATTGTTATTGACTTACGGATCTAAAGTCTTATGCTATGATTATGAAATTCAGATGCTCATTTGAAGATTGCATTTGAAGACTGAGAGTTGCCATCCTAATGCCAGTAGAACATGCTTGAGAAAATGTTTGAAATCTAACGCTGCCACTTAGGCTGAACTCTGTTGCCTATAAACTGGAATCTGAACACAGGAATTGAAACCATGTGGCAATACTCGGCTATAATGAGTTTACACAGAGGATTCAGAAATATTTTTTATTACTTTTAGATAATGAAATAAAAACACAAACTAAATAAAATCCGATAGATAACCCAGAAACCTCTGAGAATATATGTTCACATACTAGTTTCCAAATACTTGTATAGATCAGGGGTCAAAACACTTAAGCAAAATGTAAAAAAAAACGTTTTTAGCTTGCAGGCAATACAAAAACAAGTGGAAGAGTGGAACAGGCCCATGGGCATGATTTACTGACTCCAGGTGTAGACAATGTATTAGGAATTAAATATTGAAATGATCGAGGATCAATACGTGCTGAAAATAGTGCTAGATGTCAAAGGTTAGATGAGCTTTGGAAATAGAACATCTATGAAAGAGACACTGTGCATAGCGGTACTAAATATACCTGGAAATAAAGAGAAAGGAGATTAGACAAAAGAGGTATTTATGTTTGGCAAGGAAGGACACCGAATAGTAGAGCCATGATTTTTGAATTATGACTAGACACCATTTAGGTTTGCTCTGATCAAGGATAAGACTCTGATGGAAACACTTCTAGGGAAAACCAATCTGATGGTGATGCACAGAGGGAGAAAACCAGTTAGAAGATTAGCACGACAATCCAAGCATGAGAAGTTGATCTAGAGAGGTGATAAAAAAATAGAGGAAGAGAAAATAAAGATGGTACCAGTATGTTAACAATCTGCTTGGAATCTGACCTAAAGAGATTTAAGTTAAGGAGCAGGAAAAGAAATTCAAAGATATTTCTAAAGATTTAGATTTGTGGAACAAGAAAAATGATGGTACCATTGATATTGACAGTGAAATCTGGAGGGATGAACAGTTTAAGAAGAAAGATTTTGATCTTAGTTAGACTTGAGTTAATGCATCTGAGGCTTTTAATTGTGTATCGGGTACAACATACACTATTCAGGTGACAGGAACACTAAAAGCCTAAACTGTACCACTATACAATTCAACCATTTCTACCCCCTAAATCTATTATTAATAAAATGTTTTAAAAAAAGAAAGACAATGTCCAGCTTCCAGTTAAATATACCAAACCCAAAATATTTAGCAATTAGGAAGAAAAAGAGAAATTATTGAAAGAGCCTGGCAGAATAATTACATCTGTAGAAGTATTAAAACATGAGAGTATCTCCTGATCGGGGAGGAGTTTGAAAGAGACAGAATGGTCCACTGTGTCAAATTTATATCGTATAAGGATATCTTTTTGGCCTCAGGCTTACAATTCTATTTTAAAGGTGCAAATAGCCATGTTCTCACCCTTCAGGAATGTTCAATTTCTATTCAAACATAAGCATTTGCTGTGTGATTGACTGCATCTCACTGCTTGCTAGTGGGAGGCAAAGCCGCAACAGAAGGTTAACAAAAGATTTTCAGGGTAGGTATATCTTCCCTCCTACATGAAATATAAGCTTCATAAGCAGAACATTATAATCTCAAGAAGGATTTCGCCTCAGGCTCATCTCTTCTCCCATGGGCTGTGGATATGTGTGCATGAGCCAATTTGCACCCCTTCACAACAATTTCATTCGTCTGAAATTACAATACCATCCTTATGTGATTTTTATGCACCCAGAGGAATTAAGCTCATCATTACTATGATGACGGTAAAGCTCTCTTAAGAAGTTTCTATGTTGGATGTTTTCCCAAATGATTCATTTGGATTCTCATGCCCTACCTCCAATAATTTCTCATTTCCATCTTTAAGATACTTAACATATATTATAACTGATGTTTTTAAAATATTTATTTAAGAGGATTTTAGTAACACAGAGTTTATAGGAAGCAGACTATCCTGTATTTTTGGCTAACGAATGTTCTGTGTTCACAAATTATACACGTGAAGTCAGAGTTTAGTATGACGTGATCAGTGCCAAAGAGGACAGGTTAAGCACATTTATTTCCTGATTAACACAAGCTGTTTTAACACATCCCTTAACCAGAACTCATCTATCTTTCACATCTTTCATCTTGAACACAGATCACTGAAGTGCCTACATTAATCATCCAAAACAATTCAGAACACAGGATTTTTAATGGATTTGGGAGTTATTTATATGCAGATTAGGGCATCGCTTTCTGATTATTTAAATTGTTTAGGTTTAGGGAAGTAAAAGGCAAAATTTCAGACATCTTTTATCAAACTGTGTTTAAACTTCCTATAAGATTAAAAATGCTAAGTAAAACGTATGATAAGCTGTTTTCATTTGACAACTGATTGTCTCAATTATCCTTGTCAGCTGGGGATGGGTTAGTCCTGTATCTTTGTTTAGAAACAATGACTAACGAGAGAAGGATGATACCTCTTCTGTTTCCCCACACAGAGGAGGGAATAATATAATATAAACATGTAATAGACCACAAAACATGACGTGACATGAAATAAACTGTATATATTTGCTGAAAAATAAATTAACGTTTTTTCTAAAACACTGAAAAAAGTCACATTTTTGTTCTACATATTAAAATCAAGAAAAACCATGAGCTCTATTTTATGAAACCAACCTCCATTAGCTTGTGAACTTATTAATGTACTTCATCGCCCCCTACTATACCCAATTAATACTCTGAGTATTATTGCATTTGGAAAAAGAAACAGTTTCTGAAGAGATAGTATGTCCACATGAAATCCCACTATTAACAATATACTTGTAGATAAATATATTCTTACTCCATACGTTATATCATTTGTTCAATAAGCAAGCATTATAGAATTTATTCCAATTTTATTGTTCAAGGCCAGAACAGAAACTAACGCGTTTGTAGCAAGCGCACCACTATGGGAAAGGTGATATATCTTTGTTCCTGCAAACAAGAACCCAAGATTAGTTTAAAGTCTAAGCAGAATGAATCTTTTCCCATGGCCTGCCAGCTCTAGACTAAGCAGCAAAGTTCAGAATGGGAGAACATTGATCCCTGAGGAGAGAGTTCGAACACGGCCACCTAGCTCAGAAAGACAACTCCTAAGCATTGTCTAGCTTTCCCTGGCATGAAAAAGGGGAGACCAAGAAGTCAGTGATAGGGATTGTGAATAAGAAGTAGATATGGTAGCACAAATTTTGTTCGCAAAGGACCATATTAGTTGCTTTAGTAAGGAAAAAATTTAGTAGAGAATAGTCTTTATATCCCTTATTGTTCTGTATCTCTGTATTTTTCTAACTGCACATTAAAGTTGTCTCAGGTCGTTACAAGGCAATATATGTAACCAAAGCATTTGTACCCCTGTAATAGTCTGAAATTTAAAAAAAAGTCTAAATTGATGCAATGGATGTTCTTTTTTCTCAAAGTTTCTGGAGAAGAATCATGATTTTGTCAATGTAGCTCAATTGGTTTAGTCCTTTAAAAATTAATCCACAATAATCATGCTTTTAAAATCTCTAGCTGTAAAGCAGAATCACAAAACACTTATTTGTAATTAGTAATATAACTGTTACGTTCATTGTGATGAGCCAGGACATCCACTCTGTAGCAAAGTCTTCTTTGAGAAGTCTTCTTTGAAATATGTCTTTCTGTTAATATGGCCTTTGTCTGAAGAATAGGACAATTAATGACAATTTAGCTTTTTATTCAAAATCACCTTCCTCATCCAGCCCTACTGAGACTTTCACTAGGTCATTTTGCTTAAATTTTTATATTTCTATGTTTCTCATCTATGCACAGTTACTAATGCAGAAATATGACCTCATCTTACATGTGTATATTTTAATACTTTAACTATTAGAGAATAAATCCTTGAGGGGGAAGTCCTCTCATTATAAAATCTTCTATATTTGTGATGCAACAGGACGTGGATATGGTTGAATATACATGCAATTTTTAATGCAATGGTTTTGCAACATCAAAATGTTGAAAGGACATTTTATTACCAAAAATAGTTCTTAGCTTTATCTCTGAATTTCATTCTATCCCTCAATCCCTCTTTGGTCCTCTCTCTATATCTGACTCATTCATAAATTTCTTTCCATTTGAAATCCATCGATGCTTATGAACTCTGATATTTTATTTGGCTAATTTCCAAGTCTTAGCTCATCCCAAACACATCTGGATGTAGGGGTAGGGTAATGTTCAGACACAGTGTGAGAATATACGCTTTTTGCATTACTTGGCAATAAAAATGGATAAATGTTTAGTTTTCTTAATGTATCTCATCTAAATTATCTCTCAGAATGATCACATAAAACAGTTAAGTGAAGTTAATCCTGCTAATAAAATACTTGGTGAAAATTAAAGTTTTTTCTAAATGTTATATACTCATATATCATAGATTTCATTTTTGGAGGGAGGAGGCATTGATGGATTAACTGACTAATTTGATTAAGTCTCATGGTTTGTAGATATGGGTAATCTGGCTGAAAAATACCTTCACTCCCAATTACCAAGGTAGACTCATCAGAATGGATATTCTTCTTTCATTCTTCCGTTCACGTCCCATCTGAGGCTGCAACTTAAGTCAAATGGAATGACTTTATCAAAAGCCATGTAATTTTAATATGGGATTGGACCTACAAGACTTAATTTTGGTGATTGCTAATAACTCAATTTCCTTCAGTGGTAATAGCCAAACTCATAAATATGCCAGGGTCTTGCTGCAATGAATAAATAAAAGTTCATTTCTTCAAAGTTTATATTTTCCTTGTATGTCAGATATTTTATATTATGTTTGCTTATTTTTAAAATTCACAAAATCATATCTGACTGTCATTTTAAAGTAATAAACTTGTCCCTATAGTTAGAATAATTCTGTCCTTAACAGAGGGGACAAATGAGAGGTCAATTCTATGACACAGCAAAGATTTATATGAGACATTTTGTGTCTCTGAAATCACGAGACAGCACCACGGGTATTTTTTAACAAACTGCTGTTGAGGCAAAAGAGTGGCCAGAGCTTGACTCAACCACGAAATAAACCCTAGCACCCAGGCCCTGGTGGCTGAGATGAGTCTGGAAGACATTCTCAAATGAAAGGGAAATTTTCTGGTCATGATCAAGGCAAATGGTGGAAACGACTACAAAGAGAAATAGAGAAGTAGTGATTTGTTCCAACACATAGGCAGAGAATGTCATAGACTAACAGAGGCTGATGCTTGGAGATCTGGCCATGAACTTGTGCGAATGGAGCTAGGAGTACGAGCTGGCATAGCTATTTCAGCAGGACGGTAGAGACGTGAGTGAGAAACACAGCAGAGAGGAAGATGAAGGTTGTGTCCTGTGGTTCAGCAGGCAGTTGAGGAGTTTTCTGTTCAGCACCAAATATATTTCCCCAGTAAGCCTAAGAAGGCGAGGCTTACTATACAGTTGCTCAATAATTATACTTGAATAAAAGTCATTGAGCTACTAAAGGACCATCAGTCTCTAGCAACATCAGGTTTTCTAGAGATGGATGGGAGACCAGAAGCATCAACAAGACAGCAGGGCTTACTGAATTAGGTAATCAGTATAGCACGCTCCACTTTATTTTATTCAATATTGAATTAGTTCAAGGATTACAAGTTATTCTATTTTCACCAATGCAAGTAGAAAACAAGTGAAAAAAATATTTGCTTAAGTAGACATTGCTATGTATGCATATAAATACTTAAATTCCTACTGATGGGCTATTTTCTTTATTTTATTATTATTTGGTAGGATGTTCTGGCAAACTATAAATATATCATATTTTCACCAAAAATGCTTATTCCTTCTCAAGTTGTGAAAATAAAAAATTGTTCTTAACTTGGGAATTTATTCTGAGAGGAAAAAAAAAAAGTCGTTCTCAGGTTTTTGAGCCAGTTGTAGAATAAATGAAAAATTTTGAGACATCCAGAATTAGGAGACTTGGTAGGGTTAATATATATATATATAATTTTTCATATTTGTGGTTGACTATAATCACCAAAAATCTCTTAAGTGTACTATTTCAATAATTATTTCTAATTTTATGAAATTATTCTTTCTAAAACCAAAGGAAAAACACACTATCTTATATGACTATTCAATAGATTTATTTTAAACTTAGAAAATATAGTCCTACAAAAATGACTTGAATTGTATAGAATATTTGCATATGACATGCAAAAATTAATAGCTTCACGTGGCTACATTTCTATACCAAATAGAGACCACTTTATGAAATTATTACTTAACTTTTTGGTTATGCTTAGACTTCAGTTTCTAATAATCTAATAATAATTTGCCTAAATAAGGCTTAAGGAACAAAACCCAAATATGATATTGGGAACATAAAGAAGCTCGAATATGTGAATAATAAATTTGTGTTTCTAATGTTAGGTCTTATGTTTAAAACATTTTATTGACCCGATAAAAGACTTGCTTAAAAATTAAACCAAAAGTTACACATTACACCACCTTGCTGTACTTGCTTGAATAATACATGCGTGATTGTAGCACAGTTCGTGTGAAGAATAAGTATTCTAGATTTTTGCTGTTGGCCATGGCAGATCAAGTTGAATCAGACCAACTCTTTTGCTGAGGAACGCTAAAAAAGTGAATAAAATCTTGTTAAAAATTAATTTTAAAACATCATAAAACCATCAAGTCAACCAAACTTTTAGAGGTCAATATCTTAAAGACATAAAAAAACTAAAAAAAGTGAGCTTGATATTGGAGGTGGCTCTGACCGTGGGGTTATTTGCCTACTTACAAGTAGCAGTTGGGTTGTAAACCTTAAACCAGCTCTGCCTTTGATTACGTTATGATGATCTGTCTTTAGCCTAACAGCAGAAGAAAGGCTGAGAAGCTCACAAAGTGTTCTGTTTGGCAGTTTCATGGGTTTGAACAGACATGGGACATGGGGAGGGGAGGGTGGTGGAATATACCCTGGAATACATCCTAGGATTTCAACTGGTATCCCTGAAGAGATAAGTCCAAAGAAAATGGACAAAAAGAATATAAACAAATACAGGGACATATAGAATTGCACTCATGAAGACTGAAACCTAGCCTCCAAACAGCTCGAATTCTTGCAGTATTAAAGCAATCTGTCCCTTATGTGTAACTACTTCTTAGGAGCTAAGGAAGGAAAATATATCTCTTTACCCTCAAATAACCTATACAAATTTTCACATACGATATCTGGCATTCAGAAAATGCCAGAAATATTAGCATAATATAAACATTGTCTGAAAACTAATTAAAAAATCAAACTTCCCCTCCAAAAAAACGTAGACATACAGGGGGGAAAAAACAAATTATGGAGATATCAGTCATGGATTTAAAAATAGCTGCAATTAAGAAAATATATGAAAAAATGGAGAATTTCAGCTGAAAATTAGGATTTATAGAAAATAGTTCAAATACAGCTTTAGCATTAGAAAATCATAATATGTATAACTAAGAATTTAATATGAGTTTGACAATTCATTAGACACAACTCAAATAAGAACTTGTGATTTGAAAAATAAATCGATGTAAATGACCAAACTGAAGCACAGATAAATTAAAAAGGTGGGAAAATACTGAAAATCAAGTAACCATAAGCTGCCAGCTAATCAGATCATGAAGTTTTTCTTTTAAGAATACATATGGGACAAGGAGAAAGAGTGAAAAACGTGTGTGATTGGAATTCTGAAGGGAGTAGAGAAAGATAATTGTGCAGAAACAATATGTGAAGAAAAGCGGTACAGAGGTTTCCAAAAATGAAATAAGATACTAACAGATTTAAGATAACACTACAAACTCCAAGCTGGTGTTATGACCCCTTTGCTGAACTTTTTGGCAGAATCCAGTAAATATGAACATACAAGTATCCCATAACTAGGCAATTTCACTCCTAGTACAAAGAACAGAAAAATATTTATATTTGTGCAGCAGAAGACAGGTTAAAAAATGTTCATTGAAGCATTATTTGGAATGATCCCAAATTGGAAAAAGCAAAATTGTTTCACAAGAATAGAGTGGTTAAATAATCTGTATAGTATTCACATAATGGAATGTTCTATAGAAATGAATAGGAACAAATGACAGCTATTATACCTAAAACAATAAGGTTTAAAATCACATTCATGATTTTGAAGTCAGCTATAAAAGCATGCATGATATAAAAGTCCATTTGAATAATGTTTAGAAGCAATTTAATCTTTGGGAAAGTGGTTATCTCTAAAGAGAGTCAACGACGTTACCGAGAGAGGGCTTGAATAGTGTCTGAAATGTGAGCAGTGTCCTATTTTGGTCTGGATTTTGTTCATGAATGTGTTAACTTCGTAAAGATTAATGAACCTTCAAACTCATTATTAGTTCATGCTTTTTAAGGTAAATTATACTTTAATAAAAAGTAATAATAAAATAAATATAATGTTTGGGAAATATGATAAAATCTAATGAACTTAGCAAAAGCAAAAGTTTGAGAGATAATTCTGGTTCATTTTCAAATTTATAGGTCTAGTTTTGAAATGTTTTTGCTGAAAAGAGGAGAAAAATTCTCATTTTTATCTCAAAGAAATCAATGTTAGCCAAACACTTAAAAATCCCTTCTGATTGCAATTTTTTTGTATTTATGGATAAGCAAATTATATATACATACATATGACCCTACACTCAAAAACTTAGCAGTGTCAAAACATGTACAGAAGTTTGCTTATAGATTGATCTGCCAAAAAAGGGTCTCCTTTTCCTTATTTAATCAGATAAATACTTTATATTGCAAAATCCTTTGCCAATTCATGTGATTTGCATTCCTGCCTTGCTGCACAATTTTACTGGACATTGTTCACCTTATAGTCTATGTGAAAAGTTCCCTCAAGAGGTACACAAACATGGTGATATTAAATCAAAATTATTTGGTTGTATAACACTGTACATTGTCACATTCAAGGCAGAGCCTGATGCAGGTTTTAAAACAAGTGGTTGACTCTGTCCAGTAATAAATACTACAGTAATGAAATCTGGTTGTCAATGGGAAGAGTTACTTCATTTTCCACTGCAATGTACATAGATTATGCATACATTTAAAAATATATTATCTAAATAAAAATAACTGCAACTTTTCAGCTAAGTTACTAGCTGAGAAATAAATGTTTAATATGTAAAGATAATTATTGATCACAGAGGATTATTTGCAAATATATAACATATATTTTCACTTTTATACTCACACCTATAAATATATTTAGGTCTTTATGTATTTCTGTTTATTGCAGCATTAGCATGTGGGCAAATTTCTGCATTCAGACTTCAAACATGTATTCAAAGTCATGAGGTAGAGAAGTCAGTTTCCTCAAATTAATAGTCGTTCATTTGTGATGGTACTTGTTTATCACAAGACCATCTTTATTTGGTCATAACCTGGGTAAATAGCAAAAAAAAAAAAAATATAGGATAACTAATGATTATTTGGGGTCATATCATACGAGAATGGTCAGCTAAAGTGAATAATGTATCTAATCTGTAATTCTTCTCTTTGCCTTTTTACATCAGCTCCCTTTGCTATTTGGGGTAAGCAGAGAAGGTGTAGTCTTAGGTCTTGGGATTTGTGGAACTTAAACTTTTTTCAACATTGCGAGCTCTTTTTCTAGTGCCTCGTTTTGCCACGGGCCACTACACGTTGTAGAGCCAGCATGCTTTTCCCCAAAGTGAAGTTTCCAGAGAGTTCATAAAAAAAAGAATCTAAGGAATTAGAGCCCTTCATCAAAAAGTTTCCACATGAATACACATTCAATTTCTCCACTGTTTCGATAAGGTACAGCCTTTCTTTTCTCAAACCCAAGCTGCTTAATGTTCTTGTAATAATCGCCACTGCATTTACAGAAATGCAAATTTTATTCTATTCCTTCAGCAGTACATTTTCTCAAATTTGAGACATTTGGGATTACGCTAACCTCTGGGACTTTGGGAGGATTCTCAATGATACCCTCCATTACCAAGTCCTGAGTCTTGGGGAAGGAGAGTATGCTCATGGTTCTTTTGATCTCTGGGCCCATACTGGGCTTCTAAGCCAAGTCTCTCTTATAAGATTCCTATTAATATCTGACGTCAGCCTTTATGATTCAGACGTTAGTGTCGTCGGTGAATCATATAGCAGCTCTATCCCCTACATTGTGATATTTGCTGCGCTCACTAGCATTGTATATAATAGAAAGACTCAAGAGAAAAAAAATTCTTTGCAAAAACGAGTTTAAACTAAAATGCATATTGCAAAAACATTGATCAAAAAGTCAAGGATAATAATTAAAAGATTACAAAGCCTAATATTTAGTTCAGCATATCCATAAAAGGAAGTGGGGAAGAAAATAATTTTTATTCTGACCAATAATGTGGCTTTCTGAATGCAAGCAAGTCCAGGAAATATTTCCTGTTTCCAAATGGGTTTAAATGGCTCTGTCAATGTCTTATTGACGATATCCAATGTCCAATATGAGTAAACTGTATGTGTGTGCACATGTCTGTGTGTGTTTGTGTGTTCCAAAAGATGTAGTAAATAAACAGGTATGTCTGCAGCTAAGAATAGCAGGAAGTTTGACCTGTGACAGACAGGGGGAGATGAAGGATGCCTCAGGTGTGATTTTGCCAGTCCTCCAGGTAGCGTTGGGCCAGCCCATAGGGGTAGGCAGACAGCAGCAACCATATTCTTATCATTCTGGTAAAACTTCTTGAAGGAAAGGAGAGAGCTTTCCATTTTTCAGTGTGCGTAAGTGACCGTCTTATGTATAATAGATGCTGGATAATGTTTATAGAATGAATAATAAACAGAAACATACGCTTGCTCCATGTATAGCGTTTTTTTTCAATTAGCTTTCAAAAAAGCAATCTCAAATTTAAGGGAAAAAAGGTCTCCCACTGAAACATTTCTTCAAACTGTGTCAAAATAGTGGGAAAAAAAAATACATCTATGTAAGTGGTAACAGAACGCAAGGTGATAGTTTAGAAGGAGATGAGATTGATGTTTACAATTACCATTCAAGCCATAAAGTTCTACAGGGTAAGTTGCAAATTGGATTGAAGAGAAGAAAATGGCAGCCCTGAAAGGAAACATTATGTGCTCTCTTATCTAACATTCAGAAACATGAGATGCTCTGCCTCTCTGTAAGCTAGCTTTCCTGAGCCTTATTTCATTCAACAAATATTACTTTGGTTACACAATTGGCATTCTTTTGTTTTCTGTGATTTTTGTAGATTGGTGATTTATGTGTAGTCATCTCTAGCTGAGTCTTTCATTGCAGAGATTCCCTTATTAGTCATATAATTTTCAGGCTTTTTGTGAAATGTTTTTCACTTTAAAAAGAGAAATTCATACAGCTTACACAATAAATTCTATGTTATATGTGTCACACACACACACACACACACACACACACACACACGAAGTTATTTGCAAGTTGAGTGATCAAATTGTTCTTATTCCCCATTTCTCTACCTCTCAAAAACATTTCACAAAGACTTCTTCGGTCCTGAATTTAATGAAACATTTTTTTTCAAGAAGAAATTCACTACAAATGGGCCAGCCTCAAACTTCTAAGGAAAAAGGAGGGCTCCGTAGCCTGCAAGTTCCCAATTATATGCATTCATGGAATGGATGAGAAAGTACCTTATGAGATCTTTGTTTGCTAAAGAGAGAGAATAGATAACTTTTAGCTTACCCAAGATACTGAATCAATATTTCATAAAAGATTATTGCTATGAGAATTAGCTTGCAATTTCAAACTAGCTAGCTTTCTTTGGGAAAAATTAACTGAAATAAAGGAAATGTAACAGACATTACATCCCCCAAATTTTCAATTTGAGAGTTTTCCTGAATTTACTGCAATGTATGGAGTTGTCAAAATGATGTACTCATTTGCCCAAATCAACATCTCACTTTTTATATCAGCATAATCAATTTTTTTCCTTCACAAACAGGGTCTTACTCCGTTGCCCCAGCTAGAGAGCAGTGGCTTGATCATAGCTCGTTGTAACCTCAAATTCCTTGGCCCGAGTGATCCTCCTGCCTCAGCCTTCTGACTAGCTAGAACTATGATGTGTGCCACCACAGTCAGCTAATTTTTCTGTTTTTTGTGGAGACTGGGTCTCACTATGTTGCCCAGGCTGTCTTCAACTCCTGGCCTCAAGTGATCCTCCCACCTTGGCCTGTCCAAAGTGCTTGGATTACAGGTGTAAGCCACCATACCTGGCCAACATATTCAATTTGACTTATCAGTAGAGTTTGTAAATCCACCAGAGGTTGTACCTAGACCTGTGAATATTTCACATTAGAATTTAAAAAAATATTTTTCCTTTTATGGTTATAAATTATAAAGGAACAATTTTCATAACACATGTAAAGGAAGAAAGCTAATTACTGAGCCACAACTAAATGCGCAGTTTAGTCAGAATTAAAATGGTATGTGGTTTATATGAGAGCAAAAAATAGGGATAATGCATTATTCTTCCACAATTATGTGACATACATACTCACATATGCACTCAGTGGAATGAGTTCCAGCCCAAAGAAACAAAGAATATAGAAAAGAAAGCAACTGAAATGTCAGCATGATAAGAAATGGAAGTAAAACAAAATTTGCATTTTAGATAACACTAGATATTAAATATAATCTTTAATTGAAATCTGTATTTGTTCTAAACGCATGGTTGGTGAAGCGAGAATTCTCTATGTTAGATTTACTTAAAAAAAAAAAATGATACTCTTATTCCCACAGATGTCAGCCATTCTCTTTCTCCTTTTATCAAAATTCAGTTATGGGTGAGAAACGAGATGTGGTATATGGAAGACTTAGCTGATTCACAGGGCCCCACATTTGGTCCAGACTGAAATAGATCATTTTGATTGTTTCCTACAAGAGTACGCTCACGGAAAATAAACTATCCCTGAGAAATCATTAGGGCAGAAAATTAGGAGAGATGGATTTGAGTGCCTCACCAGGAAGCTGTAATATTTAAGAGTTTCGAGTTTTCCAAGGGTGTAGAGAATAATTTTAAGTTTCAGGGCACTCCAAAACTAAAGCGGGTTGTTTGACATTGCTTAGGCCACCCTCCTCCGACAAACGAGAGTTAGTTCAGACCTGCACCTGGACCCGGATCATCCAATGCAATGAGTTCAATATGTTTTTATTCCATCCTTGAGAAATTGAGACTACAGACAGCCTGAAAGGAGAAAGCTAACAGGCAGGAGAGTCACTTCTTATCCCCTTACTGACAGTGATTTTGAAATATTGGCATCACTAGAGCCATAACACTTATAGCTGGAAACAATTATCCCTGGGAAATGCCATCCAGGTACATTAGATCTTACCTATACAATTTCCTTTAAGCTGCTTGATTCTCCATGCAGGACTCTTTGGGGTTATGTTACTAATGACTGATATTTATTGACCATTTATTGTGCATCAGACCCTGTTCTAAGAGTTTATACCATTGATTATTTAGTCTTCAAAAACAAAAACAAAAAAATACGCAGGCCCACTATTCCCACTTTACAAATCTGAAGCTCAGGCAAAAGCAAGTTAGGCAGCGAGATGGGCTGAATCAGGATCCCAACACGAAGCCATGCCTCCTTGGCCAACTAACAAGCAGAAGTGTGGATTTGAACCCAAATGATCAAGCACCAACGTCCATGTCATCAACTAGGCTCCTGCTTCTCAGGTGTGACTACTGGTGTATATGAGAATGACCCTGGATACAACATCAGTTCTGAAACATTCTATACGTTTCGAGTTGAGCTGTACGATACTATCACAGGGGACTCAGACACCTCACTTTGAAGAATATTTTTTTCTTGGACTCTCTTCATTTTGTTGCTTTTACGTATAACAGAGATTTTTCTAGTTCTAGTCACATATTTTGATAATTTGTCTGGCTTGATACTAATCTTATCGTCTCTGGTTGATTTCTGGAGAAACCAGATAAATCCATCATCTCTCATTTCAGCAGATGGAACAATGCTTGTGTCAATTTTATTTTAGCGCAATTTGAGCTTTTATAGACTTTACTGTCGTATGGCGCTAGGAGCATGTTCTGTTGTGGACCGAGAGTAGGACATATCATTCATACGATTTTAATAAATGCTGGTGCACTATCTCATTTAAATCTTACAATGGTTCTGTTTTATTAGCATTGTACAGATGAGAACAATGTATACCAAAAAGTTAAGATAATTTGTGCAAAGTTGCCCGCAAGCACTCACAAGAGCATGGTTAGTGTATGAACAAGGACCTGACAGAAATGACGGATTAAGCCAGACAGAAATGTGAGAGTTGAGTTTTCAAGATGGAAAGATCTGGAAAGCAAAAGTGAGACTGTGTTGGACATGATCCAGGAACAGCAGGAGACTCATGTGACAGTTGTTCAATGAGCAAAAGTAGAAATAAAACACCATGAATTCAAAGAAGTTGTAGTAAATCCTATTCTGTAGAACTCTGTAGCCCGATGAAAGAAGTGTGGCTCTTGCATATGAACAACACGGGATGTCATTGATGGTTTGAGGCAGAAGAGTGACATGGTCTGCTTTGAGTTTTGAAAGGATCACTCTGACTGTTGTGTTAAGAACAAATTGCTGATATATTGAGGATGGAGAATTAAAGAAACAAAAGAGTCAGATGAATCCAAGGTTTTTTGTTTCAGCAATGATAAAATGGATTTTCCCTTTATAGAGTTGGGGAAACTTCAAGAGAAGCATATTAGGGTGAAGGTCATGAGCTTCGTTTTGAGTGTGTTACGTTTGGGAGTTTTATCATTCATTGAAACGGTTAGGTCAGATAAAAAGGTGGATGCAAGAGTCTGGAGTATAAGGCAGATATGCAGGATGGAAACTTCAATTTCTGAATCATATTACAGAGGTAGTATTTAAAACTATGAGACTGAAAAAACTCTCCAGTGGGCTCAAATAGATGGAAAAAAATCCAAGGACTGAGCGGTTTGGTTAGATGCTTAAATGATTAGAAATTAGGAGAATGTGGATAAACCAAAGAAATCGGGATAAGCCAGAAGAATTGATCAGTGATGCAGGATAAAAATAAGAAGAGAATGATGTCTTGGAGTCTAGGAAACAAATACTCAAGAGGAGGACCTGAGAAACCATGACGAATGTTGCTAATGGGTCAACCAAGATGAGAGTTGAGGGCTGACCGTTGGTCTTAGCAACAGAAAGGAACTTGATAGCATGAAGACGTTTTGTTCAAGTGGTAGAGACGATTTGTGATTAGCATGGATTCCCAAGAGACAACAAGAGGAGACAATGGATAGACTATTTCCTAAATATTCATTTTACTTTATTTGGATAATAACAAGTAGAACAATAGCAATTGCAAAATTTCAAATGATATCCTAGAAATCAATGTCATTATAAATGAGAAGCTCTTTCAAACACTTTTAAAAGTGAGACTCGGATAGCTCAGAGATAAATTAATTGAACTTATATTTTTATATCCTAAGATTAAAAGGAATGATTTATTTTTCCTTAATATTTTATTTAATTTTCTTTTGTATAAATACTTGTCGGTCAAAAAAATCTCATTGCTTATTCTTAAAATTATATCTTTTAGCTTTCTGAATCAAATTACACACATCCCCTTGTTATACAAGTAAAGTTGCATAGCTTGTCCTCAGATATCCCTCAGACACTTTCAAAAAACCTCTGAATTAACTTATTTAGAAAATAATATTTACATGTCGCAGTCTCCAAAAGTATAAAAGTCATCTTTATTTAAGAAAAGCAAAGAATAAGTATTTCCTATGTGAGGATTTTTTTATATGAAAGAATGTCACTGTGCTTTATTTTCTTTGTCTATAGATAAATCACGTGTGGATAAATTGTGGATCACATTTATCTTTTGAAACTTACTACCTAAAGATGTGAGGAAAATCAAGGTGACATTTGAATACACTTTGAAGTTCTTTTACAGCCCAACACTTTACAACTCGTTTTTTTTTTCCTGCATCAACTGCTTTTTAAATTGTATTTCTCTATAAATAGTATTTTTGCTTAAAATCATTTTCTCCTTCCTATTGCTTTATTTCTCCCCCTGTTGTGTTTTTCTCTGTTACTTTTGCTTTCCATGAGGACCAACTATTTTCTGTTAAAGGCAACAAAACACCATTCTATTAAATCTTTGGCCTTTGAAAGGAGTGCTAATATCTTTGATCACCATATTTGTATAATTAAGGTCTTTGCTGTAAAGGGGTTCATCTCTTGCTTTGAATCTTGGAGGGATGATGCATTTATGAAGATGAGCAGTCTGTTGGAAAGCCCCTGGTCTCCTCTGGTGTTGCATCTATCTATGTCCCCAGACTGTTCATCCAATGTTCCAGTGACAGTGATTAGCGGGACCCCCCAGGAGCCGCAGATGGAATGAGGCAGAGCGATAAGGCATACTGCCTTTCAGATCAGCAGAGAGAGAGGCCTTCTTCACAGGAAGCCCAAGAGGAAGCCGTTTAAACAAGCGTGCAGAAAATATTGGGGTAATTACCAAGCACCAGGAGGGGGTCTCAGCATTGAGAATAGACTCAAAAATTCATTCTGCAGATTAATTGATGCTTTCCCTGCAGCTTGTCTTTGGAAATAATTCCCAAGGAAATTCACAGCTGAGAGTGAGAAAGTTTATTATAAAAAGATATTTTCATTATGGCACATATATTTACTAATGCTTGAACCACATTTGTTTCTGCCAGAGAAGCTCTGACTCTTTTGACCACTCGACTTTGCAGTTTTGCTTTTCAAAATAAAACTCTTATATTTATAAGGGCCAGAAAACTTTGATGTGTGCAGATATATTATAAGAAGCTACTTAAAGTGCTCTGACTATTAGAACTATCTGGGCAAGCTTTTTGTGATCTCAATTATTTTCTGGCATAATATCCTTGATTGCCATTCTCATGTCAGATTCGATTCATCTAGAACAGAATCTGTTGTGGGTGTATTTGAGCAAGAAGTTCCCGAAAGGAGGAGAACGGGCATCCCTCAGTCCCACAAGGCTACCGGAGTGGCACATCAGTGATATGACAGATTTGTTTCCGGGGAAGAGCAAATCGACATTTGCCTCCTTCTTTTCTAACCAGCTTGCAAATAAAAGACCCTGACAGCAAAGATATAGAGATACCACTTATCAAATACACCAGTTTGGAAAAGGTGTCAAAAGCAAAAACGTGTGTGTGTGTATGTGTGTGTGTGCGCGTGTGTGTGTGTGTGTGTTGTACACACATGTTTATGGCATCCTGTTGGCCTGGCCTAGAGTTTGCCTGAAAAAAACCACAACTACCTTTTGGAGACATTGATGGAGATTTTGAAAAATAGGGAGCAAAACCGTTAAAATTGTGTTGCTGCATTATTTTCATTAGCACCCCTGGGAAAACTTGTTTATTATGTCCAGTTTAATTGGAGATTGACTTGCAATAAATTAATGCTAGCATCCTCACTGCAGATGTCTGCTTATACGCATAATGATTCCAGGGTCACTTGGGAATTTGAGAGTGGGGGTATCTATTCTTCTGAAATGGGGAGAACGGGATAGATGGTTCACCTCTCCCATGAGGAAAGCACATGCTGTTTTCTTCACCTTGAATGCACTTCCTCTCCTTGTGTACCCGGCATGCTACCCTTATACAGCTAAGGATTTACTATGACTTCCATGGGTCCCTTCCTCTATATTAAAATTTATGGTTCTACTAAAAATAGGTTAAGAAATTAGCTGGACAACTAAAAATATATAGAAAAAATTAGCCAGGCATGGTGGTGCATGCCTGTAGTCCCAGCTACTCGGGAGGCTGAGGCAGGAGGATCGCTCGAGCCCAGGAGTCTTAGGTTGCTGTGAGCTAGGCTGATGCCACGGCACTCTGGCCTGGGCAACAGAGTGAGACTCTGTCTCAAAAAAAAAAAAATTATTGTTCACAATCACATTTGTATAAAAATTAATATATTAATGTCATATATTAAAACATTATCTTTGTCTTTAGAGTTCATTTTTTCTTCTGATTCAAAAGAAATTAAATTATTTTTTGGCCTTCAGATGTAGCATGGGCCCTCGGCACTGTACCTATTGTACTTAATGGATTAGTCAACCTTGCACGCAAGTAAATGTCCAAGGGAAATACTGAAAGTTCTGTGTAAGCTTCTTATGGAAGATTCTGTTGAAGGCTTTGCAACAACTCTTTCCTTCCTTTTCTGGCTAACAGATCCTGGATTTTGTTCAGGGTTCAGGAAGCAAAAGGCTCAAAGTGCAGGATTCTTCCTAATCCCAAAAAATAGACCATGACTGGCCCAATCCCATCATGGAAATTCTGCTCTCTTCTGTCAATGAGGGATCTTAAGTGTGGGCCATCTTTTGATTATAAAGGGTGACATGGTTTAGCAGACCAATGGAAGAAGCCAGAATATATGATATGATAGCACTGTTGAGGCACTGGATTAACCTGGAATTCTTTTTAAGTCATGAGATAAATGTTCTCCATGTTTATGCCATGTTTAGTTCAGTATTCTGTTACTGACATCTTTATATATATGTGTGTGTGTGTGTGTGTGTGTGTGTGTGTGTGTGTGTATTATTTCAGAATATTATGGGGGTACAAATGTTTAGGTTACATAAATTGTCTTTGCCCCGCTCCGAATCAGAGCTATAAGTATCCCCCCGTGTGCACTGCACTCATTATGTGTGAATATACCCATCCGCTTCGCCCCCCACCACCTGCCTGACACCCAATGAATGTTACTCCTATATGTGCACATAAGAGTTACTGGCATCTTAACAAATACACTTTCTTTCCATGTGCTAGGAGATGTGTTTTTCTTTAGTTTTATGTACACGTTACATATTTATCATTATAGTATTCGCTTTACTACCGTTTAACATGACAATGTTCCCACTAGATGGTCAACTCTGCTTCCCTTTTCTTGGGACAATCCTGCTCAACAAATATTTATTCAATTCGTGAAATTGAAGTTACTAATCTGTATTTTTCTGACTGTGCCTTTTTCTCTCAATAAAAAGTCAGGATGGTAGTATTTTGGTACCTTTCTCATACTCCAGTTGAGAGCAGGTTCTGGGTTGTTTGCCTGAGCCCAAAATATTTAACTCAATTAATTCCTTCTTAATCAATTCTTCATATATCCAGAGCTCTGTTTGTTATGCCTTTTCCTGACTAATACCAGTATCCTTGTTACAAAAGATGTAAAGAATTACATTCAGTAGTTATACATTTTTGATACCGTCAGTCTTACCCTTTACTATATTCCCAGCATTCAGGACCTGGCTCAGTGCCTGGAAGACAGTAGACAATTTTATAAATTTTGGTTGAACGAATTATAAACCTCTTACCTCAAAACAGTTTTACAAATCCTTTTTACCACAGTTCCAAAATGACCAATCCCTATCCTCATGCTTTAACCTTTTTGATGTGTTCTCAGTAGAACGACACTACTATGAAATTTTCACCCTATATATCCATATCTCCCTCTTATGCATCTATCTTTTAAAATAGATTTTGCTCCAGAAATTTGCCCAGATTCGCTTGCCTTGGCTAGTGCTCCTTGGAAACATTGAGTAGCTAGGAAAAGGAGCTATGTTTCTTGCCATTCTAGAAAGGACTAAGTGCAGGTAAGAGCTATAGGTTGGCATGTGAAGTGCAACAAATAAGGTCAGGACCTCACCTTGCTCTCACTCTATTTTGTCCATCTCCTTATGGAAAACATGGTGTGGTCCACAGAAGAACCCAGAGTTATACTGGGTTACATTGATCGGCAGGGCATATACCAAAATATTCCATATTTATAAAGCTTTCTAACCCTAGACTATTATTGGATTTTTGCCAGACTGGCTCAACTGAGTTAATTCTTCTGAACGGATTCTTCCGTTTATGTATGTCTGTACTTTCCAGACAACCCCCGGAAGTGCCATGTTCCTCGGTTCTTCTTGGTTGGGTGCTGAGATGTCACTCAGTTCTTCCCCTTTCCCCTGTTGTATGACATGACTCTCCCTAATGGCAATCTTTGAGAGTCCTCCTTTTACAATGACTAAGCCAAAAACACAACACAGATTTAGGTAGCTTGACCCAGAAGAAGGCTTTTTTATGCCGTTTATTATCAATATGCTGCAGAACCAAATAGATAAGCTTGGTTTGCCAGCCTTAAGGAGATTCCCTGCAATGAAAGCCATGGCTTCTATAGGAGCAAGTGTTATGGAAAAATGAAAACAAATACTGGTCAAATCTGTATATTAAGCTAATAGTTGCATATTTTATATATGATAGACACCCTGGAGAGTCTGAAAACAGATGGGCATGGGGATGATAGGGGTCTATTTTTGGAACACGGATGGATTGGGATTTTAACGTAAGTCTCTAGCTCAAAGTCTATTTACACAACTAATTGCTGAAAAAACCTAATTACAGCCAGCATTTGTGCTCTACTGAGTAAAGTTTCTCTCTAATTCACAATTCTCAAACAGTGCTATATATGACTTTGCTCAATAGTCAACTAACTGTTGACTTTCCAGAGCGAACAATTGTGACTCGTTTTGAAACAGTGAAATTTCATTCACAATGTTGATGCTAATGTGTAATGTACCCTTTTGTTTTGCATTCGCATTTTTAAAAATTACCTTGAAAAATAAAATTTAATGAAGCTCAACAACATTCTGACTCATCGAAGTCCCTTTTTTTCCCTTGTCAGAATATCAATACCTAAGAAAACACTAACAGAAATGAATATTGGCAGGTAGTAATTTGTTTAATGCATGGAATGAACACAGGCACACACAAAGAAATAAAACAGTAAGAACAAAGGCATAAATGCTGTGGACAAAATTTCTAAAACCTGCTATAAACCTTCCTTAAGCATTTATGGCTAGGAATAAAATATTTTTGAAGAAAGAGTCTTTAATTAAAGAAGGAAAAATATCTCAAAATATTAAAAAGAGATTGAATACTAAAAAGATGGGAGAAAAATGTACTTACAAAAAATTAGAAAATATTGTAAATTTGCTATATGTTAGAAGAACAAACATAAATGAGACAGTAATTCTAGATGCATTGATTAAATAATTTTTAAGAAGTTATAAAATTGACAATAAGTCAAGATAATACAACATCAACAAAACCAATAGATCTCAAAATGGCTCCAAAAATACTTAAAGAGAGGCTGAACTTAAGCAAAACTCTCTACTTGGAAGATCAATCGTCAGGCAAAATGCTTCTAGGAAGTGTGGATTTAAGTCATTGTTTTTTGAGAATCAGCTACCCAGGCAAATAAAATATTTCTGAACATTGTAACAGAAATGCCTAAAGGGTACTTATATTTCGTAACCTATACCTCCCCTTATGTACTAACTAGCTTAAAGCATCTGACACAAGAAACCAGGGCAGGGTAGGCGAGAGTGTGCTGGTAGAGTGGGCTGGCCACTCTTACCTCTGTGACCTTTGGAAATTAGCTTTCCTCTGCCCATGATTCAATTTCTTGGCAGTTTGTCATAAACATTAAATTTCCCCAAATAAGGCACATATAATCTTTTTTTTTTCCTTTTATTTGTTATAAATATCCCAAAGATGGTAATTCACAAGCAGCCAGTTTCGTTTTCATAGAGTTCTCTTTTTTTCCTCCTTTTGGAGCGTTTAAAATTATTAATATAATAATTTAATTATGTAGTGCTGGTATCATAACTCTATTCATCTTCTCTTTGAGAAGCTCTGGTTGTAGAGGCTATCCGACATCGCTCATGTGATTTAACATAATGTTAGGTACTAGGTGTTTTTCTACAAGGGAAACTTAAATGTTCTAATTCATGCAGCAATTCTCTTACGTTCAAACTTAAGATTAGACGTATCATTTCCTTCATCATTTTCTTAACTTAGGTAATCAATTATAGAAAAATAGCTAGATGATACATATTCCATAAACTCTTTGTCTCATTTCGGTTACCAAGTTCCCCAATGCCGAAATTAGATTTTATCTTTCTCTCTCTCTTTTCTGAAAAGAATCCTTTCCAGTACTAAACAGTTCACAGACATGGATTTTCTCAACATTTGTGACTATATGCATATTTACTTGTAGCCTCAGTTTTGGCTTAATTTATGGGCACATGGGAGTTGTGTCTGTACCCTCCAGGAAGAAGTGTTTGAGACTTAATTTGAAACACTGGGGATAGTGGAAAGAACCTAACTTTTTAAGTTATACAGACTTGAAATTCAATGCTCCCTGTAATTCAATGCTAGATTTGACATTTCTTATTTTATGTGATTCTCCATGTAATCATTTGAAAGTTGGAGCTAATAATAATAATAATAATAATAATAATAATATTAACCATAGTAAAATTATTGTGAGGATTACATTAGGCTGTCTATCCATCTCACTTAACACAATGCATGGGCCATAGACGACACACTCAACAAATAACGGACTTTAAACATTTTTTCGTTATTGCTATTACTTTGAAGCAAAGCCTAGTTGAGAAATAAGTCAAAATCCATGCCTCTATCCAGAAGAAAACCAGTAAAAGCCATTAATTCAGCTGGAAATATTCCTTTTGACAGTAAGTGATAAATTTATGATATTGATGCCTTTTAGGAATGGGCCAGCGATTCCCTTACAACGTAAAGTATATCACTTGATTATCAATTATGTATTATACATAATTGCTGACAAGCAATATTTACCTTTTGAGAGGGAAAAGGGACTCACCCCTTAACAATTATAGGACCAGAACTTATACCTATTGATTACCAAGAACCACTGAATTTAAATAAAGGATCCTAATGGGGGTTAAAATGTTTTCAGTTTTGGCAGGTTATCTGAAGCAGCATATGATCAAAATTTTTGTGCAATAAGAATATGGATAGGACCAATCAGAAAGACACAAACAGAGAGCCAGCCAAAGACTAGTTGCCACAAGGTAGAGGGAAAACCCAAGCTAGTCCTTTTGTGATGAGCACATGTGAATGAAATTTAGAAAGTAATTCCAAATGTATATATCATTCTAAGGATAATATTTCTCTTTCTTTGCATGTTACTATTATTCTGATATTTTTCAAAACCACCTCTTGAGCTCATAATCTAAGTGTCCATTCAAAACAGGGAGCGGAGACGATTTGCTGAATTTCAAATTTTCGGAAATAAGTAGGCCCTCTAGTAGTATACTGAGGATCTAGAAAACATCTGGATTGTCTCCATTCTTATCTGGAATCATCAGCTGGTTTCTAATGTCATTTCTTGCATAAAGCGACCTTTCACGTGGGCGGCAGTTTCATAAACACTTCCCCTAATGTACCTGAGAAGGGAAAAGTGAGAAGAAAAACTCACATTATTTACTGTGTTAGTAATTTAAATAATCTTATAAAGCCCATCTTATTTATAACTTATGTATATAAGTCAAAAAATAGGATAGGGGAAAATGAGAGAGCATCAAAATTCATAAAAGGGAAGGTAACTCCTATTAAATAATAACATAGAAAAAAAACTTACACAGCATTTTGCCATTTTTTTCATTTTTTAATGTTATCAGAACAATCTTATGACTTGGCTCATTATATCATGACCATACAGTCACTTCAAATAAAAGCCTGTGATCTCTGGAATGAATAAATACAAACAGCTGTTGAAATAGATGGCTCTCCAGGGTCCCTGTCTGTCAGCAAATTGGAAATTTTGATCAACAAAACAGACTCTTAGAATCCCTTATTTAAGCATCTCAGTTTTAATTTTGTAAACAAATCCTTTTTTTCTTTAGCACCAGTGAGGGAAAAAAAAAAATCTCTGCACAATAGACTTTGATACATTCAATTGATCTGTGTCTGAGGCATCTTATAGGGATTCGGAAGTGACTTTCATGAAACAGAGATGTCCCTTACTAAAAGCTTCATGTATTAAGCCATTTTTGGCATTAGAAGCAAACACTAATGTGTATTTGTTCATTTAAGCTCTAAAATAATTATGAGGAGGGTCAGTGATATTATGCTTCAGTTCGTTATTCTTTATATACTCTAAAATGTATTAAACTATAAAATGGCCAGGGCAGTTTTGGTAACAATTGATATGAATATTTATTTCCATTTAGAAATGTCCACTATCAATAAAGTCCTGTAATAGTTACTGCCATAACAGGCATTTAAGATACAGTTTTGCTAAAATTGCATTATAGTTTCTTGGGTTTTTTTTAGATACAATTTCGGTTAAAACATCTAGATGCTACTGTTTGATCTGGCTTAAGCAGCTTCTAAAATATAATAGGTAGAGCACTCTCAGAAAGTGTCAAATCGTATTCCTAAACGGTCACAGAAAAATTTGATTAATAGGTTTAAGTTCACTTTTGTGGAGAGCTTTAAAAATAATAAACTTCAATCACATTAATGAACACCTACCATTTTTGTACTTTTACAACAACTAAAATACACATGTTCTTTAATATCTGCAATATAAATGTATATCTCCAGCATCAACTATTAGTTTTATTTTGATTGAGCATGTATTTAAAGTTGTGCCTAGAATTTAAATTAATCTCTAA
>CAUYSK010004104.1:0-21457 GCA_963575035.1 Avahi laniger | reverse complement strand
TGCAAATCAATAAATGTGATTCACCACTAAATAGATGTAAAAATAAAGACCATATGATCATGTCAATAGAGACAGGAAAAGCATTCAATAAAATCCAACACTCCTTCATGATAAAAACCCTCAACAAACTAGGTACAGAAGGAACATACCTCACTAACCAAAACTATGTATGACAAACCCACAGCCAACATCGTACTGAATGGGGAAAAGTTGAAAACCTGCCCCCTGAGCACTGGAACCAGACACTTGCCCACTGTCACCCCTTCTATGCAACATAATACTGGACGTCCTAGTCAGAGCAAGCAGGCAAGAGAAAGAAACAAAGGGCATCCCAATAGGGAAAGAGGATGTCTAACTATCCCTGTTTGTTGACTATATAATATTGTATTTAGAAAACCCTAAAGACTACTCCAAAATACTCCTAGAATTGATAAATAAATTCAGTAACGTCTCAGTTACAAAATCAATGTACACAAATTTGTAGCATTTCTTATTCTAATAACAGTCAAACTGAGAGTCAAATCAAGAATACAATACCATTTACAATAGCTGCAAAGAAAATAAAATACCTAGGAATATACTTACCCAAGGAGGTGCTGGATGGGTACAGAATTTCAGTGTGCTCCTGCTTTGCCGCAGGGTTTATTCCATTCCTTTTTAACAGTAACCCTCTGCGACGTTCACGGATGTCATTTGGCTTCTTTGTGGTTGTGAGACTTAAACATCACGTTGGAGACTCATCTTCGGGACACGGGGGACTGAGGGGTGAGAATCTCAAGGACTACAGTTCTTGTCTAGTGTGAAAACAGCTAACCAGAAAGTATCATGAAACCAACAAAGGCAGACGCTTTGAAGATTTTGAATGGGAAAAGCCCAGGTGGATTTGTGAAGAACTAACACATCAAGGATGTACAGAAATGACTGATGCTTATGTAAAAATAATTTTTCAATCAGGACATTAAGGAAAATGTAGAGTTTCTTGATATGTATTGAGTGAATCTAGTCACTGATTTTATAAAATCTTTTTATTAAAAACATGTGCTATAAATACATAGACTAAATTCATTGCCAGCTTTCTCGTATCATAAGCTTTGATCTCATCCTGAAAATTAGGGCTGTTTTATCCGAGGCCCAACTTGTGATATTTTTACCCAAATCATATCAAACATACTATTAAATAAAAGGAAACCACAACCCATATCAACTAAACTTTCAACTGTAAAGAAATATTTTCATGTATTACTGCTCTTGATTTTTATTTTGCAACTTTTCTTTTGTACTTTCAGTCCATGTTTTCTTTTGGTAGGCCTTTGAAGAAAGGCCCTAGGCTAGGGGATAAACCTTAATGCCGGGTGGATAAATTGGCCTTCCTATAAAGAATGCCTCAGTCATTCTGAAGAGTGTTTATGTATTTTGTCCCCTTCACTGAATAGAAATAGCACAAGGTCTATGATCTACAAAAACTAACAGCACAAAAGTTCCTCAAGGCCCAAAATGTTAAATGTAGGGACCAAGGAAAAACTTCTCCTTTGCCTTCTAAAGGTTTTTGCAGGGCTATTTCTGTCTGCAGGCCCCTTCGAATAGCCATCTCAAAATATGTTAAGGGAGTATATTTTGGGTGAAATATCGATTTCCTTCCTAAGTCTCCCCATTCCATATGTTTTCATCATACAAGGAGATTTTGGAGAAGATGCTGTTTGATGAAACCAGACAACATAATTATATTTGCATTATGAGACATATAAATTAAAATCTCATTTTTCTTAATAGAGATTTCATAGCTAGTTATGGAAGATTAAAGAGGACTTAGTGTGCTTCAAAGAACATGAAAATCTGCAGAGGGACACAGCATCAGATTGTTGGGGTGAATTGCAGACTTAATTGTTTCTCGTTTTTTGCACAGCCTCCATTGTGATTGGGAAATGGTGGTGTGAGATGGAGCCTTGCCTAGAGGGAGAAGAATGTAAGACACTCCCTGACAATTCCGGATGGATGTGCGCTACAGGCAACAAAATTAAGACCACAAGAGTAAGTTCACTAATTTCATATGTCTCGTGCATGGTATAAACTGCACTGTTTGTGTTGTACAAACAGCATCCAGAGAAGTTTTGAACAGGAGAGAATGACTCTTGCCTTACAGATAACATTCTTAATTATGCAGATCAGTGTCCATCCATGAATAAGAAGTCAGAGATTAAACTTGACCTTCCCATACTCTGTTACTGAGTCTTAAATTAAATTGGGTTGCCATAGCCAGAGGGAAGAGGAGTAGTGAGATGGTTATTTGGATAGTTCATCCAACATCTATGATGCTCAGAATGATAATCAAATAAAGGTCTTGCCCAATGCACCCAGATGGTTTGCTGAAAAGGTCTGCATTTATGTACAGCCATTTTCTAAGGGGTCTTTAAAGAAACTCTTTGAAATCTTTTAGAGAACTGAAAAGGTTTTTGTGAAGTGAATACTCATTTCTTGATTTCTCTGGTTGAATATAGAGTGCTCTTCAAAATATGTAACCACCTTTAGGGTGAGGTGGTCCAACCCATCAGAGTGGGTACCCTGTTGCTGGAGCATGGTGGAAAGGCCAGCTAGCAAGATCTTATCCCTGTAGGTACTGGATAGTCTGGGATTCCTAAAGGAGAAAGGGGTAGGAAGGCACTGGGGATGCTTAAGACAGTAACTATTTACCCTCTAATACAAAAGCATGTCAGTACTTTAACAACCAGTATGGTCACATGTATGTGTATCACTTGAATATCAACCTGTGTGTGTGTGTGTGTGTGTGTGTGTGTGTGTGGTGGTGTTGTTGTTGAAGTGGAAAACTGGAGAATTCCACTACAGTGGAAAATTAGAAAATTCCAGTGCCAGGTTTCCTCCCTTACAACCTTTCCCTGGGCTTCCTCCCCTGCAAGTCCTCCCCCACCCCCCCAACCCCGGGGCAGCTGCCTTCATAAATTACCTGTAGCAATTAGAGTGCCAGGCCGTGAGGTAGCTAGGACCCTGCCTCACTAAAGTTAACCGTGTTGTAACCGTGCCCCTCCGCCTTAAGCACAGTGTATAAAAGACTGCTATGCTGTTTGTCTGGTGCTCAGAATTTGGGGAGAGCAAAGCCCCTCTGAG
This sequence comes from Avahi laniger, assembly GCA_963575035.1. Classification (NCBI taxonomy): domain Eukaryota; kingdom Metazoa; phylum Chordata; class Mammalia; order Primates; family Indriidae; genus Avahi; species Avahi laniger. The sequence goes on along the minus strand of CAUYSK010004104.1, from coordinate 18,337 downwards.
TCTTGCCGACCAGCGTGAAGTAAAAACCTGTTTTTGCCAAATTTCCGTGTGCCACTCAGTTTGTTCTTGGTCAGTTCTGCTGCAGCATTGTCATTTCTTGGGTATTTTTTAAAGCAAGCTCCACCAATTACAAATCCCAGTATGTCGAAATTTTATTCTACCGAAAGGGTGACTCAAATTTAAATATGCATCTCTGATTCCAACCCCTCTATCGTGAATCTTAATTTGTTCTTTCTTCTCCGTATCATCTTTTCAATAAATAAAGCTGGGTCTTGAAGCTTTGTGATGCAGAAAACAAAAATAATGCTTCATAACACTATATAAAACACTCAAATAAAATAAGTAGAGATATTTCATTTTGTGTTTCAAATTTAGTTACCTGTGTTGCCCACACTAACCAGTGAATGGTCGCACCTCCCTGTCCTGTGGCCAGGAGGGGTTTCTGGACCACCCTGGCATTTTAACATGCGTCTGCATGTACCTGAGTAGCTCAATGTGGATTATTGCATTTTATTTCAATGAAACGCCTACAGAAGAGAGTATTCAGAATGAGTGTGGTTAAGGCTACTTACCCACAGAAATCATTTTAATTAGCTGATGAAGAGTAGATATCATGTTTCCCTTTGGTTATGTTTTACCTGAAAATGATTTTACCAAATAATCTGAAGACTCCCTCACAAGTTAGTTTAAGTTATTCTGAATTATGGCCAGTACAATTGGAATGCAGTCACCTTTGTTTTAAACACATTGCTGGTACACATTCCAGCAAATCTCTGTTCTCTATTCCAAATGATAACCGATTACCCTTTATTGAAGGTAAGCCTTTTTCTTATGGTGTCTCCAGACCTGAAACTCAGTAAAGAAAAATAATTCAAGTCGGGATTTAAATATGTAAAATTCTAAGAGCACCAACTAGGGGACTCATTGGTAGAATATAAACTCAAACAAAAACAAAAAACACCCAGAAATTGTTTTTTTGTGACTTATGTAGCTTTCTTTTATTTGGCCTCTGTAGAGAATATTTTAAAACCATCAGGCATGTTGTAAATACACCCTAGACATTTCCTGGCATTACAGGAGTATTGTGCAAAATCTGATCACAGTAAAAAAGGCTGGAGTACACTGTTTGCTCCCACCCTAGGTGAGGTGAGTCCCACTAACACAGTTGAATGTATAAGAGAAATATTATTAATCACAGTTGCAGTCAGTTTGAGAGCAGAGGATGTACCTGTTCGGACGTGTGTATCTGTCAGGTTTTAGTCTGAAAATGTCTGTTCTTGACGCGCTCGTGGCCGAAGAATGACCAGACACTCCAAAGTAAGACAAGCATCAAAATGAGGTTTATTGAGAATAGAAAGACAGGATTATAGGGCAAGAGCATGGTAAATACTCCACAGATGATGACCAGACCCATTGTCACAGCAGGGAAAGCAAAAGGAAGGGCAAAGAGAGGGATTGGTTATGGCCTGTGTCTTGTTTTACAGTGCCAGATTGGGACCTCCCTCATGGTTCAGAGGTCACCATGGAACCACTTTGATTGGACAGTTGGGAGCTGCATGACCTAGTCTTAACTACGCATGCAGGTTGTTCCAGGTCAATTTCCAGACTCTATGGTACTTATGCTGCTTGGCTCGTGAGCTAGAGAGCCCTCTGCATTCTTTTGCAGCTGACATGCTAAGTTGATTGGCAGATTCATAGGGTATTCCCTCCTCCCCCAGGCGCCTGGGAGATTAGGGTGGGGCAGGACCAAGATGGGAGCCACAGCACCCACTTTCATCCCTAGGAGCCCCAGAGTCCCTCACTATCTACCAAACACCTCCACTTCAGGAGAGAAAATAGAAAACTGCTCTATAGCCTTGCAGGCTGCATATCAGTCAACTGAGAATTCTCAAGTCTGTCTTTAGAGCAGAAACAAGAGGACACTGGGAAAAAAGCTATCCTTTTTAAACCTTGAAAAGACTCAAACACTGCTGCTGATATATATTTTTTCTCCCCTCACCTTCCCAGGAAATTTACAATGAAACAAGCACTTTTAAACAGAAAAGGCACCAATTAAGTGTAGGCAATGCATATAGGAACTGTGTATTCCATATCAATGGCGAGCAAACACCAGTCCTTAGATCATATGCTCTGAAAATAGGATTTATATTAATCTTTCTTGTATGCCTTATGTATTTTTCCCTATCAGATCACAAATATGCCTACACACTTCAAATATGGACTCTAGCCATTTTTTACTTTTAAAATAGTTTAATTTACATATGTACTTTAATTATTATGGGTCACATGTTTTCATTGTTCTTATCAGGGGTAAGAAAAATAAAGAGAGCCACCTCTTTTGTTCTCTTTTTTATAAGATTGATTCAAAAAGAGCATTCTCCAAAAAAAAAAAAAGAAAAAAAGCTGAAGAAACACACCCAGATTGTTAATGACAACTGAGAGCTCCCTTCATACTATTATTTAAAAACTAACTCCAACATAAAGATAATATCAGGAAAGCTTCCTGGGACTTCATTCTGCTTCCCTTTAAAAGATTTTTTCGAACCTTCCTACTCTGTAGGTTACTTCTAAAATAATCATCCTAAGACAAAATTCTCAGAAGTCTTTGAAATGTAGATAAACAAATGATGCTTCAAAGTGTTATCCAATTTAAAATTTTATGGTGTTCATTTTTTAAGGAGGATGAAGAGTAGAAATTCAGTGTTTCATCTGAACTGCCAGACACCCCAGAACATGGACTAGCCTGGCTAACAGGCCACAGTCTAAAGGAAAACCTTGGGTACATTGGATCTGCATGACAATATAACCCATGGAAAGAAGGAGAAAAGATAGGTGGAATTAGGCAAATCCTTTCTTTTCAGGACATTTGGAAGAATAAATTTTGGGAAGAGAGGAAGACTCCTGGATGCCACAATATAGAAAAGAAATAGTTAATCTTAGGAGATTTCCCAAGACCCAACCTGGAGCAGAATAAAGCTGGCAGCACACACCCTCTTGGAAAGAAGCTTAATACATCTGGGTTCGGGGGATATTTCATGGCCAAATATTAACCCTGTCTCTGCTTAATCAATCATTCCTTAAATTGTTTCGTTCATTGGTAGTTAACAGCAAGACTAATCACTCTAATTATTGATCAGAGATCTTTTCTTGTGGTTTTAGAGACCTATGAATTAATTTCTTTTCATTAAACTAATATATCAAACGCATACGTTTGAATGTTGTGGAGACTATATCCCATGTGTTCAGGAACACATCTATATCTTTTGTATTCAGGAACAATGGCTTAACTTAGAAGGACAAAGTTCTTCTTAGAGGAAATAAGTTATTTGACAATGCTGTAATACTTCCAGCTAAAAACTGAATATCAATTGTTTGAGGACAGGAAGAGAAAGAAGATGAAAGGAGGAGAAAACCGAAGTCACTTGAAAAGAAAAATTAACAGGTTACAATAGCAGAACATAATCTGGTGTAATACTCCAGGAAGTATCAAACAACTCTGGATTTGCTCCATTCCAGTATGTGAATATCACTCAAACTAGTGAGAAAATCAACAGTTAGTGCAAAATGGAAAGTCAAGTTTCATCCCCTGAAAGGGAAAATTAGCAGACCTGAGATTGCAAAACTAACCACAATAGTCATCTTGTCAAATCTGTGTTTTATGTGACCGGCCCAACACATATCCACCACAGTCATTTGTTCACACTCTCCAGGGTCCCTCCTCCTAATGACAACTCTAGTTTTGCATACGTCCACCCATTTTAAGAACCTCAATATTTGTATATTACTGAAAGGGCAAAGTACTAGCTTCGACATAATCCAGGTGTTCAGAATTTCACCAGGTCTGAAATGATCTGAGAGCCTGTGACTTTACAATCCTGATCCACAGTCCGTTTTGCATGACATACTTTTTAAAGAGAGAATGAGAGAGAGAGAGAAAGTGATCTAAAGAAATAATAATAACTGTTCAGAAAGATAAAGAATTGGAAAATAAGGAAGAGACATTGAAAGACATAGAAAATATTGAGAGATTTAGAAATTGCAGGAAGAATAAACAAACCAGTTTACACTATCATAATTACCCGTGGGTCCAAGTGAACTCAGTCATTTCTTTAGCTAATAAATATATTTAAGCCTCTATGATCTAAATAGAGTGTATTAAAGTCTTGGGGATGTATGTGATGGAGGATATGACAGATCCCTTGGTCTTCTATAGAAGATAGGGCCTAAGGCTGGGGAGGAGGGAACAGAGGTAAAAGAAAGGCAGTTTCGATTTAGTTTTGTGAATGTCACTTTGTCCCTTCTTTTGGTGGAAAAGAAGACAGTGTAAACAAAAAGTGATAAAGGTCACTGGAATGTAGGAAAACAAGGTTTGGAAGAAGAATCTATTATTTTTAAGATGAGGATAAGAAAATAAATGTGTTAAGATTTCTCATACATTCTACCCCTGGTATAACCAACTTCTCAATGCAGACTTTTGTTATTGTTCCTGCATAATTCTGAAAACTTTAAATGGACTCAGAACACTCAATTTCTAAAACTATACACAAGAGATAATAAATAAAAATGCCTTATTTCTTCAAACTCTAGAATAAAGGCTTCAACTTTATTAAAATTATTATTTGTGTTCTTAGTGATTCTCTGTGCATGCATTTTTTAAAAATATCTGATTCTTTGACACCATATTCAAATGGATTAAAATATATCTGTAATTATAGAAATAGACTTGATTGCCCTTGAACACTCTGCCATTGTGTAGAACAGTTTCTCATCTTGCAAAGGTCTCCTATGTTCCTACATAGATGTGGTCTAACCTTGGCAACAACTTCACCTCATGCCAGCCCTCTACATCTTACAACAAGCCAACTTGAGAAAGCCATGGGATGAATGACCTACTCAGTTCAAATTCTCATCAGAGGACTACAAATTACAGAATTTTCAAGGCCTAGTATAAAATGAGAATGCAGGGCTCTCATTCAAACATTATTAATAATTTCAAGATGACGATAGTAGGACATTAAGCCAAACATGGAGCCCTGTCCAAAACAGAGCCCTGTGTAACCCTCGAAGCCAGTCCCTGCTAGACATTGCTCCAGGAGTCTGTCTTCTCAGTTGTGAACAGAATTAATTTAATGAATTGATGAAAATATAGTTGCCTGTCAATATACTTTGATCACCATTTGAACAAACTGCTGCTCTAAACTTTAAGATTTTTGAGTTCAAAATCCTGAAAAATCCAAGATGTCCTCATTTTCTGCATAATCACATTTCTTTTGTGCTGTTCTCCCTGAAATGTCTTTCTTTCTTTGGTTTCAGATTCACCCGAGAACCTAACAGAAGCATCTGTGGTAGTAAAGGAAAACCAACCCTGCGGAAAATACATTTTGAGAGTTTAAAACATCTTACACATTTACAAGCCAAATGGATTTCTTATTTGCACTTTGACTGGTTACCAGATAATCACAGTGCGTTTACTGTGTGTATCAAAATATCCTATAGTGAGAAGACTTGGAGTTTTGGGCAACACCATGGAAAGTAGGTTTTAAAAAAAGAGTTTTCTCAGTGAAATTTTTTGGGATCATGAAGAACGATCAACTCTCTTCTAATTTGAATCTACAGTTACTTTGTACCATTTGAAATACATGTGTATATATAATATTTTGAAATATTATATATTCTCTTCAAGAAATGAACAGTACCACAGTTTGAGACGGCTGATGTACCCCTTTGAGTTTTGGATGTTTGGTCTGTTTTGCTTTGTTTTGTTTGTCATTTCTTTTTCTATTGGCAAGGAAGATATGTGCCCTTTTGAGAATTCAAGATGGCGCTGACACTGGAAGGCCAGCTACAGGTGGACTCCTGGAATATGAGGCATCATAACGATACTGAGTCAAGAGCTTCCTTCTGTTTCTACTGGATGGCCCAAGGAAGCGCATCATCCTGTTTTATTGCTTTCTACCCTGTGCAATATTAGCATGCAAGCTTGACTTACATAACCATACTTTATATTCAATTGATATATAATAACCGTTCTAACCTCTTCCAGGAAAATATTTTTAGAACTACTAGCTTTTTCACGTACAGAAAATGAGGATTCTTGAGGGAGCTGCTCTACCATGCTATTAAGACTCTGGCAGAGTTATGTTAGGATATGGATCCCTGTATTAATAAGTCCTGTAAATACAACATCTTAAGGCTTTGTATAGCTGTCCTAGACTGCAGAAATGACCTCCAATTAAATCCAAAGTCTGGCATCATTAACTACATAGTGCTGTAGCCACAATCTTATCATGGCGCCTCTTTCTATGTTTGATTTGCTTTTTTCAACAGTATTCAGATATCCTCTGGTGAGATAGGAAGACTATGAAAGCAATTAGGTTTCAGAATGATCTATGTGACCAAGTGTTGGACAGCCCTATTAAAGCAGTAAATAACTTCTTTCTAAATCTACTTGTCCTCTTTATTTGTCATTTATTTTTACTGAATTACCTTTGACCAAATCCAGAGAACACCCCACTTAGGGACTCACAGTCAACCAGAACTTCTTCCATGAGGTCTTTTCTTCCATCACGGCTACTATTTCCAATCCGAATATTTTGAAGACCAGAAACTCATTACTATAACTGCAAGGCCCTCAGTCAGCAAGATGAAACATCAAATCCCATCACTGGGCTTCCATAGTGGTCACAGGAATGATATGGGGCTCACCCTCCCCAAAAGAAATTATTCACCATCTCCTCTTTTGAGAGTTAGCTAATGCTTATAGAAAGAAAATATCCACTTAAGTTCTAGTTTACTTAGAGCTAGCATAATAGCACTTTACATTCTAGTCACTTATCCTATCAGGCAAGTGTATCTGTTTTTTCTGCAAAACCTATTCTCTGGAATGCATATTGGTAGGACCTCTTATTAGATCAGTAGCACATTGGGTCCTGTAATCTGGGCTTTTTAATTTAAAACTCAGACAAAATCCAGAGGCTCCTCCATCTCTACTAAGGTAGCCTGAAGTCTGATTGAACGTGTAAACACTCTAACCGAATAAATTGATTCTGCATCTTGAAGGCCTATAAAAACATCTAGAGATAGAATCCTGACTGTGAAACCGAGGCTTCCTAAAAACTTTAACAAATATTTTCCAGAAGGTAGCATAAAATTCACACCAGTAAATCAGAATTTTTTTAATTTATGGTCCAGATCCCTATACCAAATAATATAGTAGAAATTGCCTTTCATTTGTAAACTTTGGAGTAAAAACTGAAATCATAAACCGAAAGAATTATCTAGAACAGACCATCCCAAAATGTGGAGAAAAAAACTTCTATAATCAAATATATTTGGGAAAATTTTTTATACAGAATAAAGTAGAAATCTTTACTGAGGGAATTGTCAGAGGCTTTAATACACCAGAAGACACTGTATATCTTCCAGAAAGAGTAGAACAAGGGAGGTTGTGTAAAAAGCCTCCAAAATCCAGGCACGTTGAGTGATCACTTGGCTAATGGGAGCACATGCCTTGTGTAATGGGAAGCTATAAGAAATTATTTTTATGTGAGAATATAATCACTGCATTATCCTATTTTCACTTTTTCAAAAGAATCAGAAATCTAGGGGGTTTTTTTACATAAAACTTCCTAACATTTCTAACGTGAGGTGAACTAAGTCCATTTTTAAAATGCTGCAAGCATTAATGTTGCCCCATGTTCTCTGAACGTGGACTTTACTGTGAGATTGGTGTTCCCTGGGATACTCTTTTAAAAGCACAGATCCTACGTGAAAATCCAGTGAGAAAAAAGAAAGCTATTCTCTTTCATAAGGCCTCACACGTATAGACACTTTTCATAGCTCACAATATGTGATGCTCACAGCTTTTGCTATTCTATGACCCCAACCCCTAAGTCAATGCAAGAGCTAGTCTGGAGATCCACATCTGTTAGTTCATTTCCCATTGGTCAATTCATGTGCTAGCCTCCCTTGGAAAGACCTGGAGAAAGAAACAGATGGAAAAAAGACCACATCAGAATCAGACAACCATCCAATAAGCCAGTGCAAATATTTGTAAATGTCATCAAATTCAATTTGGATTTATCCGAGTCCCTTACACAAATGTGTGAACCATCAAATTGTGTTTAAATATAACTTGCTCCAGTTTGGGAAATTCAGTAGCTACCATCTGCCTATTGAATCTGAACATTTATGGTGTAAAAACTTATATCACGTATTTCTGGTAATAAAGATCTCGGTGTGGTATGACTAATATTGATTTTGAGCTTGTGCATCCAGTATAATGAATAACATTATAACATAATTAGGGTAAATGCAAAGAGTTTCATACAAGCCCTTCTTTTGGTAAAAGGAGAAAAATATGGCTTATTTTATAAGATGAAGATTTTTCAAGTAGGGTAAAGCTTATTTGTGGACATTTTGGGGTGATTAGATTTATCTACTAACGGACTTGGCAAGCACATTGAGAAGTTTATGGGCTTGGATTTTTTCCATTATAGAATGATGAAGACCGTTTTCACCAACACACAATTCAACATCTTTTTTTCTATCAAATAGAGTATAACTTTCACAAAGCAATATAGCGGTTTTATAGTGCAGTATATTATGCCACCTTGCCATTGTCACCGATACAGTAAGTTATGGAGGGTATAAAAATTGTTTATGCGAGGAGATTCACCGCATTCCTCACCTGCATGGGTACACACTGCTTCCTGGAAGGTTAAGTTTCATGTAATAATATGACTTTTTCTTTTAATTAAGATTGACAGCCCCCATCTCAAAAGCTATTGGGGTTTGTTTGACAAAGAAGTGTGTCATGTCTGTTTTCGTGAGTTGTCTACCTTCTAAATAAAAGATTCAGGGTAGTGAATTGTAGGACTCAAGCCATCTCCATCTAGTTTATAAATACAAGAAAACATGATGAAAGATACTACTCAGAAATGTGAGGACTCGGGGCAGGGATAGAATCTAATTTCCTGGGACCGATGGGCATAATAGAAAAGTGACGAAACAGAATCATGTTCACACTTCAAAGTATATTAAAGAGAAGGCCATTAATCGCACATACACCCCCAGCCCCAATAAGTCCACTATTAAAGATTTAGAGATTTTGAGTTGAAGAGGCCAGGATTTTTTTTCTTCCTTATAAAAGAGCTCAGGGGCATATCATTGAGTATTATGACATGCTCACATCATTGGACGGAGAGTTTCATTTCTGAAAAATATTGGGCTCTCATTTATTCTGGTAGCTAGGTGCATTATTTAAAAAATGATAACCGATCACCAAATGCGAAAGACAGGACCCCAGCCCTGATTAACTGTATTTACAGACAGGGTGATGTTTATCCAGCTCTGATTCCCACATGCTTAAACAAGCTGCAACCCAAAAGTAGACTCATATGCACATCATGACAAAAACCTGAAGCCAGATTATGCATAAGATGGTGTTTCACCACCATCAGACCATGGCACATGATAGGTGGCCATACGTCATGGAGTAGGTAGGAAGTGGCTTTTTACTACTAATAGTCTGCAAATAAATTTTTAAAGTAATTATAATAGGGTCAAGGGTAGTTCTCAAACAGGGTGTAAAAGGCACATATGCCTACAGGAGCCAGCCAGGTAACATGAGTCAGGCAAGCAGGGCCACCTGTAGTGCCTCAGCATGCCCTGATGAAGGTAGAGACCCTGGCACACTTTCGGACACCAGTAGCCAGAATTAGGTACCATGCAGCATTAAGGAGCCAATGGGGCCAGATTCTTCTGATTTTTTTTAGGAATATCCAGTAAGTCACATGTTGATATGTGAGTATGGCAAAAACAAATCCACAGTTTTTCTTCTGTTCTTATACCATGCAACAATCAACACAGATTTCAGTGACCAAATGGGAAGGGGGATCCCCTCACACACCAAGCAAGCAATCAGTTCTACAGCAGACACCAGCTGGGTGTCCTCTAATTCAACTCAATTTTGACACTCTCTACCTGGAGATATCATCAGATCCCACAGGGTGATGGCTCAGTCCTGCAAGATTGGCCCCTACTTCCAATGCCAATAGCAAGTCCCAGGTTATTTTACCAGCCAGCTATAAATCAAGGTTTCCAGGATGTCCTCCTTGGGTTCAAATAATTTGCTGGAATGGCTCATGGATTTTAGGAAGACACTTACACTTACCAGTTTATGAGAAAGAATATTACAGAAGATTCAAATGAAGAGACGCATAGAGCAAGGTATGGGAAGGAAGAGGGAGATTCTATGCCCTCCCAGGTGCACCAACTTCCAAGAACCTCTACTTATTCAGCTATCCGGAAGCTCTCTGAACTCTGTCCTTTTGGGTGTTTATGGAGACTTTATTATATAGCCATAACTGATTAAACCATTGGCCATTGGCAATCAACTTCACCTTCAGCCCCTCTCCCCTCCCAGGATGTTGGGAGTGAGGGACCTGGAAGTCCCGACCCTCTAATCCTGCCTTGGTCTTTCCAGTGACCAGCCCCATACTGAAGCTACCTAGGGGCACCCAGCCATCAGTCGACTCATGACATATAAAAAGACGTCACTTTGGAGGGTCTATGAATTTTAGGAGTTATATGCCAGGAAATGGGGTTGAAGATCAAAAACATATTTCACAATATCACAATATAAGGTGTCCAAATTTCACATATTTATAACCCATTGAAACTTTGCTAAAAAGATTCTGTTCTGTATGTGAGACACTAGTTTGAAAATCTGACCTAAAATTACATTGTTCTGCATTTGCATTCTCACGTGCATCCTCTGATGGTAGAAAAAGTGACGGAGGCAGAGCTAGTTTGTGGGCACTAACCTGCAGTTCATCTTACCTGTGCCACTGAGGGTGTTATGGGCACAACAAGGGACCTCAGTTGTCCTCTATCAGGTGTACGTCGAGTTCACAAAAAGGGGCCAATCACTCTACAAGGATGGAGTAAATGGGTTCAGTTTCCATAGCCACCAACTTTGAGGACAGAATTTGGGGACCAAAAGGAAGCAGTATAAGGTTGGCAGATCTTACAGCTCATGCGAAAGACCTGAGAAGCTTGTGCATTTGCTCAAGAGAGTGCTAGGAGCTGGATGTCCAATAAAAAGGGCCTCCCCCCTGCTTTTGCGTTCCACATACAACCTCCCACACATGATGTCATTGTGTGACTCCTTCCCTCTACCGACAGGCTGCTGTCTGCATTCACATCTGCACCCCACGTGAGTTCTTGGTTTATTCGGTCCCGGATCTCCCGCTCATCTCACCACCGTCACATTTCCTCTTCGCTTCTCTTCTCATCTCAGGCATGAAAGGCACTGTGTGCAATGAAAAGAGCCCCTCAAAGGCTCGAGTCCTTGCTCTCCACTTAACGCAGAAAAGCTTGCAACCTCTCTCCCTGAGTTTTCATGTCTGTAAAATGGAGATCATTATACAAAATTTAAAGGTTATGGGAAGACCCATAAAGTGGGAATGTTTTACAAATATAAAGCAGTATATAAGCAATTATTACTATAATTATTCTCAGATTACTCTTATTATGTTGTCACCTAGAAGCTCCCTGTGTCAGGGCCAGCCCAACTCAAGGCAAACAAACTTAGAAAAAACAGCCAAAATGTTATTTCCCATTCTTTTCTAGAAGACTTGAAGACTAGACAGACTTTTGCTCAACTTTATATTTAATAGAATTCCTCATCTGCTAGCACCACTGCCAGTGTTTTTAAGCCACTGGAAAGTGCCAATATAACCTACACTTGAGCAATACCATTGACACAGCAAGTCCCATGTTGCAGAAGGCACCCTGTTGGTGTCCAGAACGTTCATCCAGAACTTGAATTGCTAGTGACCTGAGTGAGCATCTGGTGTGTAAGAGCATGATCAGAAACTACACACAGTATCGTGGAGAAGCCACTCTTCCCCACACTGAGTCCTTTTGTCATCTGGGCTAATTGTCCAGGAAGATTCACATGTAACCCTGCATTACTGCAGTGGCGCAACCTTTCATGTGCTCTCTTACACATACATCACTGGCAAAGACTGCTTTCATTCCTTCACTCATTCATTTAATAAAGTCAATATCCATTGTTACTATGTAACAGTGCTAGATACTGTTGATTACTTCAGACCTTACATTGTTCCTAGGGAAACAGACAAGAACAAAAGTGAGCAAATAATTACAGATCATGATAAAAGAAATTCAAAAAGAGCCAAGAAAATAAATAATGGGAGGAAAATGCTAACTTTGGGTAGGATGGCCAGGGAACATCTCTGGGGGAGGTGGCATTTAGGTTGAGAACTAGGGGATAGCAGGAAACAGCTATGCAGAGAGCCATGGGGGAGAGGGAGTGAGATGGCTGGGCTGTTGCGGGTAGACAGATGAGTATGCAAGAAGGCCCTAGCCAGGAAGATCTCAGTGTGTGTGCAGACTTAGAGAAAGTCTCTTTCAGTTTCATGCCAAAACAGAGTAATTGAGAGCAAAGTGTCATGAGATTGAGGAAATAATCTTGAAGTCAGATTATAGGGATATGTAGGGTTAAAGAGTTTGGGTTTTATCTGAATTGTAGCAGGAAGCCATGAAAAAGAGTTTTTAAGCAGAGAGTGATATCATCTGATTTATACTTACAGCAGATACCACTGATGTCGATCCACATTCTCTTCTTGTTCCTTTACACACGAATGGCAAACCAGATGTGCCGGGAAATTAGGAGAGCAATCATCAACCATTGACAGGTGGATTGATGTATAAATTCCCCCAGCTCCCAGGTGGGCAACTCTGAGCTATGTTTTACACCAGAGCTATCCCAGTAGAACTTTCTGTAATATGAAAATATTCTATATCTGAGCTGTCCAATATGGTAGCCAGTCAACAGGTGAGGCTATGGTGCAGTTGAAAATGTGGCAACTGCAATACAGGAACAAATTTTTACTTTAATTTTAAATTTTTAATTAAATTTAGAAAGCCACATATGGCCAGTGGCTATCATATCAGTATAGTTTTTTTCCAGCCTTCAAGACATCCCAAGTAGGACTGAGCCCTGGTTGCCCAAAGCCATAGCCTGTTCACAAATGCACACCTTATTGGTTTCCCTTCATTTCCTATCCTATTTCCTCACTTCCTTACCAGTGCTTCCTGGCTTCCTTTCTCTTGCATTAACATCTTTGTCTCAAGGTCTTCTTATGGGGAAACACACCTATGGCAATGTTTTAAGATTGCTCTGTTTCCAAGATGGAGAATAGATTGAAGGGGACCAGGAAGGAAATTTTTATAGTGTTTTGTGGCATACATAGAGCACCTACCTTGTCAGAGCCTGAGAACAGAACAATGAATAATCCTGTTTCTTTCATGGAGGAGCTGATGACTTGGATTCAGATCTCAGCTCCATCTGTCCATTGCCATTCAGTGCAGCTGATTGTCCAAGGCCATCACGATAGAACAAACGTATGACTACGCTGAGTCTCTTAGAGCTAAGTCATATAGAAAGCTTTAGTTTCATCTGGTTCCATCTGCTCCAGTGAGACCTGGCCTCATTGTCAGTGAACACAGTTCAAATTAAATTATTAATGAGACAGTTTCAAACTTGTCACATAATCCTAGTATCTTCTTTTACCAAATGGGTGAAACTATCATGGCAGCCTAGTATATGCATTGGGTTAAAGAAAGTGATTTTTAGTCCTAACTTAGGGAATCACTTAAACTTCTCTAATCAATTCTCTGAGTTGAGATCTGTGCTGGCAGCAGCAAATGATAACAACAGGGGAATATGGTGTGCTGAAAGAACAAGTTTGGAATTTTAAAAGACATAGGCAAAAGATTTAGCAAAGGCAAACCATAAAGAAAGACTGTATATAAGAGCGGCAGAAACCTCTAAGAATATAGCTCGGAAGGTTAAATTCTCCCAGTGACTACGGCTTTCCAGAAACGCTAAGGGCAAGACTAAAAACCTTTTTGTAGCTATGTTCACAGCAAGAACAACAAAGAAAGGACAAACCTACTGCCCAAATCCAATAACGCGTAGGTGATAGAGGATTCAAATTTTTCTCAAGCAACAGTGTTGTTTCGTTTTCTGTGTCAGTAAAAATTATCTTCAGACTAAAATACCTGGAAGGAATATTGCTAAGAAAGAAATAAACCCAGGATAAGGGAAGAGAGTTGTAAGGCAGCATCTAGGTCTCCACGGTGATCGAACTACCCAGGGTGCAGTGAGGGAGGGAAGGGGGAAAGCCCTGATTTGTACCATTCATTGATTTCTGGAGTGTAAATCCTCTCACTATAGCTGCTTTCAGGATACCAGTGTGGAATTGGGAAGGGACGCACGTAACTGGCTCTCACAAGCCAGCGGGAGCCCCAGCTCCAACATATCACTACTTACGTGAGAAAAATTATATTCCCAAGGGCGTGGGGAACCAATCAAAAAATTGCCACACCAGTGCCAGGGAATTTTAAAGGATCTGGGAGAAGTGCCAGAAGTTAAAATTGGTTAAGTATAGTTACAATTATTAAAAAGAGGAAATGGATTCTGAAAACCCAGGGCCAGATTCTGGAGTATATCTATCATGAAGGAAATTTTTGTGACTAATTAAAGAAACAGCAATGCTGACAGCTAACTTAGATTCACTGAGAAAAAAATCATGCTGGCACCTTTTTCATTGGCCTCATTGTTTAACTGGTCTGAAAGATTAAAAAAAAAAATGGACATAATATATCTAAAATTTAGCAAAGTAGGAATCTAGACCAGGGATCGGCAAACTGGCTTTTATACTGAATCTGGCCCACTGTCTGTTTTAAAATAGAGTTTTATCCTAACACAGCCATTTATTTATATACTGGCTATAGCTGCTTTTGTACTGCAGTAGCAGCTGAATGGCTGCAAGAGAACTTAAGGTTCTGAAAGCCTAAAATATTTACTATCTGACCCATTACAGAGAAAGCTAACTGACACCCGGTCTATTACAGAGAAGGGTGAATGACAGTAAAAATGTATGTGGGCTCATAACCATAATAAACAGTCATACTCAAAATGTTTCTAATTAGTGCACTAATTATATCCAGAAGAAATATTTCTAGCAGAAACCTGGGTTGTGTCCTGACCGTGTCTTGTGCAAAATTTTATTATCCACCGGGTGAAAGAGGGCACTGAGGTGGCATACAGACCAATTTCTGCAGCTGATGGACAAGGTGGGCGTTGACTGCCTTGCACAGGTGAAGCAAGTTGAAGTAAATTAGGCAGACAAAAGCAGTTGCGATGATCAGAAACGCTTTCAGGACATGATGTTTAGATTCATGGAAAAAGAATAAGCATATCACGAGTGAGAGCTGCATTTAAATATTTAAAGGTCTGTCATTTAGAAGAGAAATTAGTTTCTAAAGAGTGTGTGGAACTTATAGCTAAACATATTTCCGTTTAATATTAATATAAGAACAAACTACCCAACAGACTTTCTTCATTAGGTAGTGAGTTTCTTGTTATTAATGTGTTCAAACACAGAGCAAAAGAATTGCTAGGAATACTGTAGAAGGATTCATGCCTAAGCAGTCTTTCCCTTTTCAGAATTTGTGATTCTCCAAGTCTTTTTTTTTAATCTATAAAATGAAAATAAAATTAGAGGTACTCTCTAATACCAGATTCTTATGACACAACAAATTCTTAAATTCAGAAGAAAAACTCAAATTGCCTATAGCTAGGCTGCTTGGTTCAGACATACAGATGTCCCTTAACTGTCCTGAAAGCATCACTCACCAGCAATAACAGGTCCCTTTTTTTTTTCTTTTTTTTTTTTTTACCAATTTCAGTGGTATCTGGTTCTTGAGAGGCAGTAGGTCACACCTGAAGCAAGACAGCTTTATCTCTGATTGGTCAATTACATCCATAATGGAACAATAATGGGAATGACTGGGAGTCATAGGAATTTTATAATAAACCAACGGCCCTTTGTTATGGAGACTGGTAAAAAGACTTCAGAGGTGTTCAGATAGAACTGCAAGGATGAACCAGCCAAAATGAAAATCTGATGACAGGGAAGCAGACCAAAAACAAATAGGTCAAAAATAAATTGACCAAAATTATAAAATGGTTGAAGGCATGAATTAGTTCAAAAACATAAAATTAAGCAAATGACTAAATATTTAACCAGAGATACCTCTACTACCTTCACAATGTTTTATCAGATTATAGATATTGTCAAATTATATACTAGATTTTAAAAAGTAGAACCGGGTATGGTGGCTCCCGCTGTAATCCCAGCACTCTGGGAGGCTGAGGAGGGAGGATCACTTGAGCCCAGGAGTTCGATACCAGGCCTGGTTAACATAGCAAGAACATATTTCTACAAAAAATTTAAAGATTTAGCAAGGAGCCATGGTGTACACCTGCAGTCCTAACTAGTTGGGAGGCTGAGGCAGGAAGATCACTTGAACTCAGGAATTCAAAGCTGCAGTGATCGTGCTACTGCACTCTAGCCTGGGTGACAGAGTGAGACTCTGACTCTAAAAATAAATAAATAAACAAATAAATAAATAAAAAACAATAACGTATTTAAGTTATGGGTTATTCAATTAATGAAAATTCATCTAAACTAAAATCTCTCAACTCCATTTTGCATTCCAGTTTTAACATGCTACATACAATCTTAACCATGTTTTCAGGAAAGTCTAAAAAGAAGACCATGAGATATTCTTTTGCCTCATTGCAAGTTTTGTTTTTATTATGTTGGGTTGGAGAAAATTATTAAATAGGAATAGTCACCACCAGCTCAAAGGTGCAACAGCCATTGTTAATTAATTTGTCATTGTGACAAATTTACCCAGAGTCCAACAGCAATATGTAGATCACTTGTCCCAAATACACTAAGAAGCCTGTGTGCATATAAATGCCACTAAAGAAATGTGTGGGCTATGTCAGAGGGACAGCTCTCTGCAAAATAATCTCACACAGACTTGCCCTAAAACAGTGATTGTCAACGCTACATGATCTAATACTTCCTTTTGATAACAAATATTTTCTGACATCGCCTTACTCTCCTGAAATGAAATTCATAGATAGTATAGCATCCCAATATATGTAATTCAGAAAAATCAATATAATGCTCAAATGTAATATAAAGAAGAAATAAAATGTTTTAAAAATGTTTAATTTGTAAATACTCTGGCATATAATGCCAGAAGACATAATAAAACAGAGGTGTGTACATACCTGTAATGAATAAGTTTTAGATTCAAGAGAAGTAAAATTTATCCAGATACTGTTGGCACATTATATTTTATATTTTAAAATACAGACTAAGTAAAAACATGTGTGTGCATGGGTGTAGGTGTGTATACATAAAGCCAAGAATATAATATTATAAATACAAACAAGCAGGTTTATTGATGATTCAAATTCACAAGCCATGCTGCTCTTGATAGCACGATTTTTCTAAAATGACCAATTCTTACTAAAATTCCGAACAAAACTGTACTGTCTTTCCCCCATTTACGTGGTAATTGCACTCCTGCGTAATTTTAATGTATATAAAAATTATGCTAATTTAATGTCCATTGATTGAAGAATAGATAAGATACAATATGGCATGTTCATACAATGAAATATCACTCAGTCATAAGAAGGAATGAACTACTGATACCTGTTACAACATGGGTGAACATTGAAAACTTCAAGCTAAGCGAAAGAAGCCAGGCACAAAAGGTCACATACTATATGATTCCATTTACACAAAATGTCCAGAATAAGCAAATCCACAGAGACATAAATTAAACTAGAAAGAAGAGGGGTTGGGGAGAGACTGCTAATTGGTTGTTTGGGGGAGATAAAAATGTTCTGGAATTAGATAGTGGTAATGGTTATACAATTTTGTGAATATATTGAAAAGCACTGAGTTATATACTATTTTAAAGAAGTGAATTTTATGGTATGTTAATTATATCTCAATTTTAAAAAAATACTTTTTGCAAACTGAGTTCATTTCTGGGCTTATATCATTGTGAACAGATTTTTCACTTACATTAATGTTCAATGGGACATTAATAATTCAGTGAGACAACAATAAATTTTTTTTTTTTTTTTTTTTTTGAGACAGAGTCTCACTCTTTTGCCCGGGCTAGAGAGAGTGCTGTGGCGTCAGCCTAGCTCACAGCAACCTCAAACTCCTGGGCTCAAGCCATCCTCCTGCCTCAGCCTCCCGAGTAGCTGGGACTACAGGCATATGCCACCATGCCCGACTAATTTTTTCTATATATATAATTTAAGTTGTCCGATTAATTTCTTACTATTTTTAGTAGAGATGGGGTCTCGCTCTTGCTCAGGCTGGTTTCGAACTCCTGAGCTCAAACAATCCACCCGCCTCGG
>CAUYSK010004102.1:0-10561 GCA_963575035.1 Avahi laniger | reverse complement strand
AATTTCTTTCTATTTTTGGTAGAGATGAGGTCTCGCTCTTGCTCAGGCTGGTCTCGAACTCCCGAGCTCAGAACGATCCGCCCACCTCGGCCTCCCAGAGAGCTAGGATTACAGGCGTGAGCCACCGCGCCCGGCCTTGTAATTTATTCTTATTCTTAGGAAACAAAGCATATATTAAAGACCATGTCTCAAAATTCACTGGCTTGAAAAGAGATTTCCTGAACACTTATTTGATGCTGTCACTGAGATATAAATATGAAGAACTCCATAATAAAAATAGCTAACACTTACACAGGGCCAAACACTGTTCTAAGCACCACTCCAAGAGGTAGATACTGTAATATGTTCTCCCTTTACAGATGAGGCTAATTAAGGAAGTCAAATAACCTTCCTAAGCAGTTATGCTGGTATACATGCTCTAAATCACCCCACCATACTGATTCTTACATTCTTGAAAATTCACAGTCTTTCTTTGACATAAAAATTATTTTGATAAGATTAGAGAAAAAAACCTGTCTGCTCTACTTTTTATATTTTCTTTTTCAACATTTTAAAAATTAAAGAACTTAAGTATTTCTAGATTTTTACCATTTCATACTTGGTAAGTTATGTGGTCTTAATAAATAGTTTATCACTTAGTAATTCATGAAAGAGTAGTGAGGACTCAATGTGTTCATCATTTACAACTGTCATTCTGAACATAAATAAAAGGAAAATTATACTGGCTTAAATAAATAAATTTCTGTGCACTGAAATCAGTTTATTCCTACCACTGTCTGATAGTTGAGTTGTTTTTTTTATGGTACAATTAAAGTGATGTTTAAGAAGACAACTTTTCATTTCTCTGTGAATAGGATGCATTTTTATAATTAATTGTCTCCCACACAGGAATATAATTAATACAGCTCAGAACCTGGAAGAAGAACTCATAGAAGGGAAACCACACTCTCAAATTTTTTTATTTCTTAAGAAATAAATTAGAAGGCTAAAAGTTACAAACAAGCTGCATTATGTCAAACTCAAAGAACAGTTTAGAAATGCAGATGTAATTTTACCCCTAGATCATGAAACAATATTTGATGTGACAAAGAAGTTGTTAGTATTGTTTATAAGTTTTTAGGTTGTTACTTATTCGATATTAATATTTAAATTCAGAAAGGTGACAATGTTCCGTGGCTGTGGGCAAGGCTCTTTATTAGGAAAGTATGATGATAGACATTTGAAAGTCATTGATTCAGTTTGCAACTACTTAAGAAAACCTCCTTCAGGTGACTGGTATTATCATCCTCCCAGTGTCCTAGACGAGGCAATTATTTTTCAGGGAGGTTAAGTGACTGTTTCTGCCGGCTTCGTGCCTCATGCCTGTAATCCTAGCACTCTGGGAGGCTGAGGCGGAAGGATCACTTGAGGTCAGGAGTTCAAGACAAGGCTGAGCAAGAGTGAGACCTCCGTCTCTACTAAAAATAAAAAAAAATTAGCCAGGCTTGGTGGCGTGTACCTGTATTCCCAGCTACTCGGGAGGGTGAGGCAGGAGGATTGCTTGAGCCCAGGCGTTTGACATTGCTGTGAGCTATGATGATGCCACGACATTCCAGTCTGGGTGACAGAGCGAGACTCTGTCTCAAAACAAAAAAAGTGTGTATCTCTGGGTCACATAGTAGGAAGTGACAGAGCAGTGACTTAAACTCAGATCCTCACTCTCCAGAGTTAGCACTGTCAACCAGTAGGCCACGTTGCCTCTCAAATATCTCTGTAGGGAACCAAATTTGAATGTAATTAGAACTGTACAGTACCACGTACTGAGATACAATTCTTCATATATCTCTTGTGTCTCTGTACAAAAGTATTGACTACTTTTGCTCTGGATTTCTTTTGAAGAATGTTTGTATAGTGGATGATGTTGCAAGACAGAGATATGGTCTCTCTATGGAGGAATAGGCAGGCATACTTACTGTCTATTAAAAATGTTAGTTTCTATGATGCCTGATGTTTATTACTATTTTGGGGACCCTCTTCAGGGAAAATATATAATTACCAATACAAAGTTAAGTTCAGGAACATGGAAGGGCCCCGGCAAGTGAGAGGCCCTGAAATGGAAGTTCCATCCTTGACAAATTCTTCTTGATCCTGATTATATTTTTGAAAGTCATAATTTTCCATTTTGACAAATGGCTCTAAATTACTTTTCACTTCCCAAGCACCATGTCTATATGTCACATAGAGCAGCATTTTGGAGAATAGCTCTTGCATTTTGTTTCCTAGGCAAAATAAAAATCTAGAGTATATCTCTCAAGCCATACTCTTTTCAACACTGTGGTGTCTTGCTTCTATTTATAGATGATCTAGAGAATATTTTGTTTTCTCATACACTGACTCAATAACCTAAATATGACCAACCTAATATTTTATATTAAATTTATTTCTAAAACCTGCCCTGATGACAAGAATAGTTAAATTCTAGCAGAGTTGAGCTCAAACTCCTGAAAAATTAAATTTGTGGGAATTGTACCACGAATGTTGATATAGTTTCAACTCGGGTATGTGGCATCTCTATGGTGTTTGAAATGAAAGAAAAAACACACTTTACATTACATTCTGAAAGTAGCAAATTATCTCCTGCACATAGCGCTGAAGGGAAAAATAGACTAACTTACTTTGTTGTGTGAGATCATGTTTTTTTATGACAGTAGATGTTTGAAACAGTTAAAACCATTAACAAATCACGTTTGTGTACTACACAGATAATAATTATAGGTTAAATATTATAAATATTTACTTGAACCCATGAAATGAATAAATAAATAAACAAGAAAATGAATATATTTCACCTACTTTTGAAATGTTACTTGATCGACTTGCAGATCGTCCTGGGGATTTGTCATTCTAAAAAATAAAATTAGAAATATTGATTAAAAGGAAGTATTGCAATACTCTTTACCACTGAGAAAAGGAAGCATAGCATAGGCAAACTTGTGAATGCTTTCTATATTGTTTGGACTTACAGACATACTAATTGGTTATACAGAATGACTTTTTCTCTTATCAAATTGTATTTCTCTAATATGTACCAGTGTACTTTTGAAAATGTTTCAATTAACATCTGAGTGTTTATCAGGTTAGAAGTATTTGTGTCCAGAAAATAATCATTTCTACAGAAACATTTGCACAGTTCCTATGAAAACAAAATTAGACAATGAAAGTATAGTTCACTATTTCCCCTTTTTGCTCCTGCAACCAGGATATTCTGAGTAAATTCTGATTCTCAATGTAAGTAAATGTTTCATGCTGGCTATGTGGTACATACATCTAACTTGTGTTCTTCTAAAATACACTTTCTTGGTCTTTTCTGTTATTTTACTTACTTTGAAAATGTAAAACATTTACTTTCTAAAATTTAAAATGCTTGCTAAATTATACATTTTAAAATTTGAAACATAAAATTGTTTTCAAAATTTCTACCCTTACTTCTTGCCTCTTAAGGAATTTTTAAATTAGCAGAAAAGTAAGACAAAAAGCTTTTGAATAGATATTTTTTAAAAGGGTATACAATTTTAAAGCAGAAATGGACCTTTAGAGGTTGAGCCCTGTCGTTTGAAACCCAGAAATACCCTGTTCCTGGAAATAGAGTTGGTCTCTAAATCAGGGCCACCCCTGAGGCCTTTGCCTAGTCCAGTCTGGTGGCTCTTTCTATTCTGTCAATTATCTGTCAGTGGATAATCAAAGTTTACGGGCATTATTCATTTTAAATGTAGAAAGAGATCACAATATACCTCTTCTATAGAGATAATGCTGTTGGAAGAATCAATTCTGAATATGAAAAATTTGTAAACAACGATCTGAATTAACATTGTCAGTAAAATAATTTACCAGTGTAAGCATCCTTTTTTCTTTCTTTTTTTAACTTCTGGACTCAGCCCTAAAGTGGCCTTGAGCAGACAATTGCAGTGCATCTTGGCAGAGGTCATTTTTGAGAAGTAAGTTCTTGTTACAACCTGTGAGTCTGAAATTGCCCCATGGTGACTGCTTGAGACAGTTTTCAGAAACAGAGTGATGACAGAATATGGCAGACGTGTTACTGTGGAAAAGCAGTGGCTGCGTCACTGAAAACTGCCACTGTGTCATACGCAGGCTTGCAGATATTGCTGAACAGTACTTTTTCTTTACACGCAACATCCATCTCATACAACTCTGATGTCACTGCGGAGCGTGTTGTTACAGACCAAGATGAATCACAGCAATACGATTAGATACACCTCACAAGAGCCTCGTGACCCAGCTGGGGATTAATGCCTGTGCTACAGCACACGTTTTTCCCTGATTAGCTTCCTCTGGAGATGGAGAGAGGAATTTTCTACTGAGATCTGAAACCTTCTTCTAGAGATTAGAAAACAAAATCCATCTTTCCTTCTCAGTGAAATTTGGGATTTTGACACATTATTGTGAAGAGCAGAGGTAAATAAGCTACATAATGTAATATGCTTTGGGTGAGACTGTTTTAGGGGTCGTTTTGTTATATTTTCTATATTTACATGATATTTAAGAGAACATGATTAAGAAACTAGAATTGAAAGGTGCTGCAGCAGGAACCAAGAAACAAAACAGGAAACTTAATTTGACATCACATTACTTAATTTTTCAAACTAAATAGGACCTTGAAGTATTTTGAGATAAAACAAGGAGAGTCAGATTCCCTCCTGAATTGTGTATGAGTTCAGCATAGGCTCAAAATAAGTAAATAATTCCCACACCCTACATCAGCACCCCAAACTAATGGGGGAGAAAGCATCTACTTGATTGTTTAGAACTTCAAGAGATTTTTTAACTCAAAATCGATTGGCTCTGTTTTTTCCAGCCACAAGGTCAGGCACTGAAAGAAATAAAAACTTAGGCAAAGGTTAATATTTTGCCATGTCTAAGTTCTTTATTGTTTCACACCAGCACATGGAAAAGGCGAGTTTATCGGATAAGTTATCACGTGGGAGCAGAGAGGTGAACGCTATTGCTCTGCTGGCAGCGATGTAAAGTGAGAGACCGACTTGCAAGTAGACCTCTGGTGGTGCATTTACTCTGGGAGGAGCATACTTGACGTTCCTGGACTTCAATCTCCTCACTATAATATGGAGAAGATAATATCTTGGGGATTGTTGTAAGGATCCAAGGAATTATGAAAATATTTTATAAATTGTAAAGTTATAGTATTTCCATTACAATTCACAGGTAGAAGAAACACTGAAAGAGCTTCCTCAAAAATCATGACGATCATTAGAGATACTAGACTCATACTTTTCACATAAACATCTTACTTTCTATATCTTGTAATTCTGCCTCTGCTGTAGACTAGATTCTGGCACATAAAATTTAAAAATGAAAAATCAAATTTTTCCAACTAAAGCTGCTTAAAAAATTTGGTCTGCCACACTCTCGAAGCAAAGCACCAGAAGAGCTTTCTCTCTTGGAAGACTTCCAAAGCAATCTGTGCAATTTGCTACGAATTAATTGGGTGGCTTGTCCCATTACTATTGCAATGACATATTCTTCTTTGTAGATTAGTCAGTATGGTTGTCATACCTCATTACAATCAGCTTAAATACTTTACCTTAGATTAAATATAAGTTGTCTCATAATCTTACTGAAGCCCAAATTATAGTGACCTTCTATGTAGGTCAATAAAAGTTGGAACCAACAAAGGTTCCTGACAAGTCTACATGAAAGGCATGGAATCATTAAGCAGTAATGTTGAATCTTAGCATATTGTTCACAATATGCAGAGAGATTTCTAGTTTCATAAGTGCATTTTAATATTTTAAAGAAGTTTTAAATTTTTTGTTTGAGATTAATGTATCTGATATTATTAGTTTTGTTTTGTGATTATTATTATTATTAATTGTTTTTCAAATTTGATCTTACTAAACAGGGTTGGAATTTTATTACCAGCAAATAAAAATGATTACCAAATGGGTAAAATCATTACTAAATTCTGCTTTAATGTATTTTTAATGTTATACTCTAAGGTAAGTGACACAGTTCCTTTAAAACGAAATGGTCTGTGTTGAAGAATACACAATATGGCTGCATATATATGTATCTACATATGAATTCTTCTGTATGCTACACCATTGACTAGAAGAAGGAAATAAGACAGCTTAAAGGATTTTTTAAAAATGTAAACTGAAGAAAAAACTAAATATTCCTGCATGAAGAAACCTGACTAAGACATTGTTAAAGACATCACTGACATGATACTATTCTGTAAAGTTTTTTTTCCCCCTCTTTTTTATAGGCTAAAAATGAAGAGTATTTGAAAGGAGAAAAAAAATAAGATAATTTGGAGGGTCATTTGAAAAATTTTAAGCAGATAGAACTATTTTTCCTGAGGTAATTAAAACTTGAAATAGAAGAAAATTCTTTTAAAGCAATGTGGCTTATAAACAAAAAATAAGCAAGGACATGGAGAAATTGAATAATGTACTTCAATTTGATTGATAGTCATACAAAAAAAATCTCATGTCCACTAAATAAAAAACATTCAATGTCTATGAAAGATTCAAAAATTATTTGGTCTCAAATCATACTTGAACAAAAATTTTCAAGTAGAAGATCGAAAGGGCTATTTTTTAAAAAATTGAACCAATAAAGTTAGAAATACAATTTTGAAAGGTGACTAATAAATCTTAATTACCTGAAAATTAATTAACATACTTTTAGATAATGCTAGGTTTAAAGAAATGTGAACTCTCTGGAATAAAGCCAAAAACTCTAGAAAATATGATACTAAAACCCATAAGAACAAAGCAAAGGCAGAATCCATATGAGACCAGAGCATAATTTTCTTTCCTTTTGTTTTTTCTTCATTTTTCTTTTTGGATACTACCTTGACATGCTTGAAGTTTCATTTATACTGGAATAGTAAAATTAGTTAGGGAAATTTATTTCTATGAAAAGAATAGTGTAAATAAAATTGGATTTACGTGTTCTTTAAAAGTAAGACAGAGCTCAGTTGTGAAATCATGCTCCTAACCTTTTTAGGGGCATATAGGCCTTTATTTACTTTTCCAATTTCTCCTTAATTGCCTATTCCAGTTTTTCTCTTCTTCTTGAAAAAATTCTGAAAACTTTTATTTTACTAGATTATGATTCATTTCCTCTAGGTTTTTAAATTTGTTACAATAATGTTACATGTAGCATTCTTTTATAATTTTTCTAATCTTTCCCTGTCTATGGTTATGTCTCATTTCTCATTTTTTATTGTGTGTGTATATATATGCATGTGTATATATGTGAATATGTATATATGTGTATGTATGCATGTATATGGGTATGTATGTGTGTTTATATATGTGTGTGTGTGTGTGTGTATGTGTGTGTGTGTGTGTGTGTGTGTGTATGTGTGTATTATTTATTTTAGAGACTAAGGTCTCAATCTATTGCCCTGGCTGGATGCAAACTCCTGGGCTCAAATGATCTCACTGCATTAACTTCTCTAGTAGCCAGGACCACAGGCATGGGACACTGAGCCTGGCTTTTTTGTGACTTTAAATGCCTTCATTATTAACAAATACAATAACAAAACAATATAATGTAATAAATAGAAAATAATAAATCATAAAATCTAAAATTAATAAAATGGATTTAAATGAGAGGAAGAATAAAGAAATGTTTTCTTTTCTTTTTTTTTTTTTGAGACAGAGTCTCACTCTCTTGCCTGGGCTAGAATGCGGTGGCGTCAGCCTAGCTCACAGCAACCTCAAACTCCTGGGCTCAAGCGGTCCTCCTGCCTCAGTCTCCAGGTAGCTAGGACTACAGGCATGCGCCACCATGCCCGGCTAATTTTTCTATTTTTAGTTGTTTGGTCAATTTCTTTCTATTTTGAGTAGAGACGGGGTCTTGCTCTTGCTCAGGCTGGTCTCGAACTCCTGAGCTCAAACGATCCGCCCACCTCGGCCTCCCAGAGTTCTAGGATTAAAGGCGTGAGCCACCGTGCCGGCCAAGGAATGTTTTCTTAAAGAAAGCATTTTAAAAATGATTGTAAAATAGATAAGCTTCCTATAAGACTTAAGGGTAAGAGAGAGCAAAAATATATAGCAAAAGCCAGGCATAGTGGCACGTACGTATCTATAGTCCCAGTTAATAGGGAAGCTAAGGCAGGAGGATTGTTTGGGTGAGGGAATTCAAGTCCAGCCTGGGCAACACAGTGAGACACCATTTCTAAAATACAGACGAGGTCTTTCTGGAAATTATCCAACCATATAAACCATTCTTGTTATATTAACAATGGCTGAATACTTTCTGGATAGACCTTATATATGTGTGTGTGTGTGTGTGTGTGTGTGTGTCCGTGTGTGTGTATGATAATATAATAAAAAATGAGAAATTAGACATAACTATAGACACAGAAAAGATTAGAAAAATTATAAAAGAAGGCTACATGTAACACTACTGGAACAAATTTGAAAACCTAGAGGAAATGAATCCTATTCTAATAAAATAAAAATTCTCCAGAATTTGTTCAAGAAGAAGAGAAAATCTTGAAAAAACAATCAAAGAGAGATTAAAAAAAATAAATAAAGATCTATATGCCCCTAAGAAGGGTAAGAACATGATGATTTCACTGCTGAGCTGTATCTTACTTTTAAAGAACACATATTTCTAATTTTGTTTAGACAATTCTTGTCACAGAAACATAAATTTCCCCAATTCATATTATTAATACAGCATAAGTAAAACTTCAAGCATGTTAAGATAGTACCCAAAAAACAAAAATGAAGGAGAAAAGACAATTATACTCTGGTCTCATTTGGGACTACAGATGTAAAAATCTTTTAAAGATATTAGCATATATCTAAATAGTAGCATGTATCTTCACTACATGAGCAATGTATCAAAAAAATTCCCCAAGAATACTATAAATAGAATTTATTTCAGGTAGTCCCTTTTCAGAAAATCTATCAACATAATAATTAGATTAATACATGGAAAGAGACAAATATTGTGATTTTATAATTAAATTCTGCAAAAATAGTTGACAAACTCCGGCAGTCTTATTTTAACATAAGCTCTAAGTAAAACAAGAATTGAAGGAAACACCTTAAAGTGAAAAAAGATAATACTATAAAAACCAATGCCAAATATTATTCTAAATGGTTTAATATTGGAACTATGTAAATTAAATAAATTCTATTAGGGATGCTTACTATATTATTCAACTTATCTTAGAGTTTCTAGCAAATATAGTAACAAGAATATGAAATATTTGGTGGGAAAAATATTTAAAAAGAACCAATAAAACAATCTTTTGTTATTGATGATATTATACAAATCCCGAGTGTCCATGGCTTCAGTATAGTGGCTAGATAAAGGGTAATTATACCATGGCAGAGTCTACTAGTTTTCCTAAAATCCATTCTCCCCTTCTGTATTAACAAAATAGTAACTAGATATATACCTTCACAGTAGCATCTTATCTCCCAGCATTTCTTCTGTTACAGATTGCCTAAGACTAAATTCCCTCCAAATGATGTAAAGAGAACTAATTGCCAATTTCCTGCCTGTCACGTGAATCTCTTATAAAATTTCTTCCATGCTTTTTTTCTACTGCCCTGTGCTGAGATGGTAACTATCTGAGCAACCCAGGAACCGAAATATCAAAGATAGTAGAGCTGAATTCTCTTGGGTCTTTGAATGACCGTGTGATGAAAAGCTCTCTGCCAAATTGGAACATACACCCTACATTGTCATCAGAGAGAAATAAACTTGTAATTCTTTTGAGGCTTTATGCTTCTAAATTTATTTAATAATTTTGCCTATCCCAATAGAAACACTGAAAAAATCAATAGCTTTCTCTTAGCAATAAATATCCAGAAATGCTATAATAAAAACAAAAACTATAAAGTACTTAGGAATAAATTTAATAAGGAAAACATAAAATCTTATTTAAAAATGTAATCTACAGGCCAGGCGCGGTGGCTCACGCCTGTAATCCTAGCATTCTGGGAAGCGGAGGTAGGCGGATTGTTTGAGCTCAGGAGTTGGAGACCAGGCTGAGCAAGAGCGAGACCCCGTTTCTACTAAAAAAAATAGAAAGAAATTATCACAACTAAAAATATATAGAAAAAATTAGCTGGGCATGGTGGCGCATGCCTGTAGTCCCAGCTACTCGGGAGGCTGAGGCGGGAAGATCGCTTGAGCCCAGGAGTTTGAGGTTGCTGTGAGCTAGGCTGACGCCACAGCACTCACTCTAACCAGGGCCAAGGAGTGAGACCCTGTCTCAAAAAAAGAAAAAAAAAAAAGTAAACTACAAAATCTTACTAAGGAATATAAATCATGATCTGCACAAATGAAAGTACCATTCTCTTATGGGGAAGGTAATCTCACAAAATATAAATCCTCTGCGAATCAACATATAAGTAGAATGTAGTTTCAGTTAAGTCTCCGATGGGATTTCTTTCTCTTTTGTCTAAAGAAAGGAGATAGATAAAATGATCTTAAAGAACATACACAGAAAATGCCTGAGAGTAGCTGGAAAAATAATGAAAGAAAAGAGGCCTTCTTATGCTAGTATTGC